>CAUYQV010111778.1:0-21981 GCA_963574575.1 Galagoides demidoff
ACAGGCGCCCGCCACAACGCCGGGCCATTTTTTGGTTGCAGCCATCATTGTTGTTTGGCAGGCCCGGGCTGGGGATTCGAACCCGCCACCTTAGGTGTACGTGGCTGGCGCCTTAGCCGATTGAGCCACAGGCGCCGAGCCTGTATTGCTATTTCTTATTGTGGTTTTTCCCCTAATATATTCAGGCCACTTTTGGTCAATTCTGACTTGTAGAAATGGAGGGCCAGTGATAACTGTGGTACCCCTCCTAAGTTTGTTGCAAAAATAAAGGAGATAAGACATGTGAAGGGCTTGGCACAGTTCCTAGCAGATATTAATATATTCCATAGGAAAACGATTATTACAAGGCAAGCCCATGAAAGCCCACGCCCCACAGGGTTAAATTTTACTGGGGGCTTCAATCAAAATAAACACAAAATTTTGCCTCAGTGGAAAATAGACTTCTTAGATTGATGGGCTTGAAAATGGAATCATGGATATCAGCTGTTTTTTGTGTGACCAGTTCCTCCCCTGGGGATGGCCTATTCCTGTTACTGAACTCTACCGCGCCTGCTCACTCAACTCTAGTCCCTCTTTTTGCTTCATTTTCTCATCATCTCAGTCACACACTTTGAAGGGATTTCACATGCACCCACTGTTTATTCTTATGCCACTTAAATGTCACCTCTGCTCTGTGCAAAAGCCCAGTGGAGAGGAGCACTTAGAGCAGGCAACATTTGGAGGGTTTGGCCTCACAGATGGTTGGCTCTCTGGGTTAGAGAATTCCAGTCTGGCTTCCTTTGCTGTTGTCACGGAGCTGCCGTTGCCATGGCAGTTGTGTGTGTGAGGAGAGGATCGTGCATCTCGTCAGCTTCTGGAACACTCATCCAGAGCCTTGGAACAAGGTGGTGGGAAGAGGATCTGCAGAGAGAAGGCGAGTGAGTGCAGAGTGTGGGGAGGAGCCATTCTGGGCTCCTGCGGTCTGTGCTGACAGAGGTGGGGAAGGGGAGAGGTGCCAGGAGACAGCTGAGGCGTAGTGCAAGTCGGGGCAGGGGTGGCTGCAAGGCATGCTGGGGCCTCAGCATGGGGCAGGGGAAGCCAGATTGCAGGGCTTTTACTCCCTCATACAACAGCCTATGTGACATTTTAAAACATAATACAGTAATTCCTCTGCTCAAAAGCCTTCAGTGGTTCCCAATTACCCTCAACTTAGAATCTGAAGCCCATTCGTGACCTACAGAGCCCACCTCTCTGCTCTCATGCCTTCTCTGTTCCAGCTTCACTCAAGCGCACTGCAGCCCAGTGGACCTTTCTTTGCTGTCCCTCATTTGGCAAGCTCATTTCCACCCCAGAGCCTTTGCACTGGCAGTCTGGCTGGAAGCCTCTTTCTTTAGGCCTTCATGTGAGGACTTACACCTGGTCATGCAGATCTCAGGTCTGGTGTCACCTCGGAGAGCTCCTACCCCACGTAAAACGCACAAGCACACCCAGCCCGTGGAGCTGCTGCATTTTCTTAATGTCACTCTTGGTTGTCATCTGCTATTTTTTACCTGTCTCTCCTGACAGAACACAAGTCCAACGAAGGCAGAAGTTTGCCTGTTCCCAAGAACTGAAATCAGCACATGACACATAAAAGTCAGCATTTGTTAATGGATTTTGAATGCATGACCACCTGCACTGGAATCCATGTTCTCTTTCCTCAAAGCCAGAGCCCAGAACTCCATGGAATGAACAAGATGCAAAGGCCTAGGTAGGCATCACCCAGACAGCGCCATGGAAGCCTTCAGCGAAGCCACAGTCACCTGTCTGAGGAGACTTCATTTCTGGGGATCAATTCTTTGATACTTAATTTGGCTGAAGTCACTGAGCTGTTTCACTCAAAAGGAGATTCTTCTAGAATTCTGCTATGGTTTGAATGTGTCTCCCAAAAAGCATTTGTTGGAAACTTAGTAGGTGATGTGACAGTGTTGACAGGTGGAGGCTAACAGGAGGTTAAGGGATTAATGGGTTAATACCAATTATAAAACAGCAAAAGGCTGTGGGTTTGACCTCTGACTCTCTCCAGCCTTCTCTCATCCTTTCACCTTCCTCCATGGGACAAGCAGCAAGGGGACTCTCCCCAGATGTCAGATCTTTACACTGGACTTCCTAGCCTTCACCACTGTAAGAAACAAATTTCCTTACAGGCTGCAAACTGCCACCACCCCGAGCAGCACCTCTCATCCAATGGCTGAAGAAAAGCTTGGAAATTGGGGTGGAGTTCCAAGTGGAGGACTGGCTTCCCAGAAATTGATAAAGGAAAACAGCAAGTACAAGACCATGCCAGGGAGAACAGGGTGGGAGCATTTGTACTCAGATCCAAGGGTCGGGTGTGGAGTGGAAAATTTGAGAAGAGAAGAAACGAGGTGGCAGGATGGACTGGACAAGGTAGGAAGGATGAGAGAGGGACCAGGGTGGGACTGTCTGTACTGGGTAAGCACCTGGGGTAAGGCAGGCGAGGCATGAGGAAGGAGTAACGCTTCATGCCTGAGTAAACGCCCATTGCTTCTGTGCTATTTACCAGTCACCCAACCAATTTCTTCACGTACCTACTCCTACCTCATTCAATCCTTGCATCAATTCTGAGAGGTAATGTAATCAGCTATTCCCTTTTATGAGACAGAAAAACTGAGGTACAGAAAGTAAGCAGTGTGTCTAAGAGGGTTTCAAAGGGAGCAAAGGTCAGAGTCAAGATTCCATCCCACATCGTCTGATTTACAAATTCGTGTAATTAACAGAGACTTTATTTCTACTCCCCTCAACAAATGCTACCAGATCTGACAATTAAGTTCATGAATTTGTCCTAGAAAAAGTGCCACATACCTCATTGCTGAATATTACTACAGGCACCTTCCAAGTCTTCTCTTTGGGAAGCTATGCTCCAACACAAGCACCTAGTATACCCTTCAAAGCCATTTTGGAACTCTGTTTCTGGAATGGCTATCAGAACATTGACATATTACCCTTGATGTACTGAATGCCATCAAAATGTTTTCCTTTCAAGGCTGGGTGTGGTGGCTCATGCCTGTAATCCCAGCACTCAGGAAGGCTGAGACAGACGGATCTCCTGAGCTCATGAGTTCGAGACCAGCCTCAGCTAGAGACCCTGTCTCTAAAAATAGCTAGGTGTTGTGGCAGGCACTTGTAGTTCTAGCTACTGGGGAGGCCGAGGCAAGAGAATTGCTTGAGCCTGAGAGTTTGAGATTGCTGTGACACCACAGCACTCTACTGAGAGTGACAAAGTGAGACTCTGTCTCAAAAAAAAAAAGTCTTCCTTTCAATATTTCCTTTATCTTCAGGTAATGAAAATGCTCACTAAGGACCAGATCAGGTGAATAGGGAGGGTGTTCCAACACAGTTACCGGTTTACTGACTAAAATTCCCTCACAGACAGCTGGTGCATTGTCATGTTGCAGGAGCCCTGAGTTGCTGGCAAAAAGTTCAGGTCGTTTTCATCTTTTTTTCACACGGCTTTTTCAGTAAACACAGCTTTATCAGCACTTCCAAATAGAAAACCTGGTTAAATTTCATAATGAGTAATCCCTCTGATATCAGAAAAGGTTAGCAACATCATTTTGACACTTGATTTGGACTGACAGAACTTTTGGTCCTGGAGAATTGGCTGATTCTCCATGGTACTTTGTTTCATGGTTGTACACATATTAGTACACCCATGTTTCATCACTAGTGATAACATGGCCCAAAACATTATCTTTTCTCTTCAAAAGTCTCCGCAAACTTCAACTCTCCTTTGCTTTGCTCATCAGTGAGCTCTTTTAAGACCATTATTATTATTATTTGAGACAGAGTCTCACTATGTCGCCCTGGGGAGAGGGCCATGGCATCACAGCTCACAGCAACCTCCAAGTCTTGGGCTTAAATGATTCTCTTGCTTCACCCTCCCAAGTAGCTGGGACTACAGGTGTCCACCACAATGCTAGCTATTTTTTTGTTACAGTTGTCATTGTTGTTTTACCTGGCCCAGGCAGGGTTTGAACCCACCAACCTGAGTATATGTGGCTGGTGCCATAACCACTGTGCTATGGGTGCTGAGCTTTGAGACCATTTTTGTGTGCATCTTTCTCATGCCAAAATTTTCACTTAAGATTTTTCTGTTTCTCTGTTAGTTTACTTGGTCTGCTATGCTTCTCATAGTCAGACAATGATTCAGATGCACAACTGCACAATTTTTTGCAACGTTTTGGTCAGTTCTGCTTGTTACTGGACACCCTGAGTTTTCTTCATCAGCGATGCTTTTTCTCCCTTCAGAAAAACATTTAATCCATTTGTACACTGTTTTCTTCATGGAATTAATCCCCATGAACTTAGACTAAAATGTCCCTGATTTCACGTCCACTCTTGTCAAGTTTAACAAAAATTAATGTTCGTTGCTATAATTCAAGTCCCCACATGCTCACAATAGCACACAAAAATGTGCAATAAATGACAGATGATGTCACCTGGACTCTAGGAAGTTGCACATGGATATCAAACGTCTGAGTTGGCCAAAAAACAAAGCGAAACCAGTTACCACTAATCTTAGGAAGATAAGTATTATGAATGATGAAAAAGTTAACAGAATGAATAAAGCTTTCATAAATATACAAAAGGAACTTGCACACTTCTCAAAAGGCCTTTCTCTTGAACCTGTGCTGAAAGAATTGATTCCTCAGCGGTGTCAAGAAAGTGAACCAGCTAATGTTGATGAAGCTACAAGATTAATGGCTCTGTTGTAATACAGTGCTGATGCATCTAATTTCTCCAAAAAACCAATAAATCCAATGTTTTATACAAAAAAAAGTGCAGTAATGAATGCCACTCAGCAAGACAGCACCACACATGGACAGGAACACAGTTGTGAGACATTAATATACAAAGGTTATTTAACCTTACAGAGATGTCTGTACAGTGCTGACAATGTAAGGTCAGGGTGGCAAGTTTGCAAATTTAATTGTCAGACTCCCTACAAGGAAGAACAAGGCAAGATTTCTGCCTTCAAGGAATCTTGTATCCAGTGCCAGACAGGACATATACACAAAAATAGAGAGGACATGTGACACCCTAGAGGGTGGGCAGTACGTGGTCCAGGCTGCACCTTCCTGCTCCTAAGGCCAAGAGTCAATTGACTGCTGGCACCGAGACCCCAGCCTGCTCTTGGCCTGCCCCTTAGACAGGTGCCCTACTTGGACTCCAGCTTGGCTTTACAATCTGGCATCTCTCCCCGCCATGCTGGGTTGTAGGAGCCACAGTCCCCAGCCTGCAAGGTTGGCTCTTGATGCACTGCCCCAGCCAGACCTTGAGTCCCTAGGCGGGGCTTCAGAGCATCCAGCAGGTGTGCTGGCAGTGGGGTCAGCAGAGTCGTGGGGGTACCCCCACAGTGGCAGGGGTGACCTGTGGACAGGGCAGAAGGCTCACTGAACTCCTCTGCTTCAGCCATCCACACCACACTGCAACAAGGCCTCTCGGAGCTCCGGAGGGCGCCTTTGAGGCCCAAAGTCAGCTGCGGGTTGCCTTCCCAGCCGCCTCTGCAGCTCTGGCTTGGTCATGTGACTCATCCCAGCCAATGAGGCCTGAGCAGAAGCGGGCAGGGGCTTCTGGGCAGAGGCCCTCAGGTGGTGAGGGTTGCCCGGCAGAAAGCTTGACTGCTCAAGCCCCAGGACCAAAGCTGAGCACAGAGGTTAGGAGAGGAAAAAGAAGGAAAGAGCCAGACCAGGTGGCCGTCGTGGTGTGAAGGGATGGATGGCCTGCAGCCTAGAGTTGGAGACCTTGAAGCAGCCTGGCCAAGCCACCTGCACTGGGGAGCCGCCTGTACCGCAGACCGACCCTGGCTGCCACATTGCCTCCCCGCGTCTTCTACTCACTTCTTGCCAACCATCATAGCAGCAGATCATGCTTTAAGAATTGTCAAAAGTCACCACTCTGAGGCCAGGTGCGGTGGTTCTCGCCTGTGACCCTCGGCCGAGGCAGGAGGATCTCTAATCAGGAGTTTGAGCCAGCCTGAGCAAGAGCAGACCCCGTCTCTACTAAAAGTAGAAAAATTAGGCAGGCACTGTGGTAGGTGGCTACTTGGGGTCCTAGCTATTCCGGAGCTGAGGCAGGAGGATCATTTGAGCCCAGGAGTTTGAGGTTGCAGTAAGCTAGGCAGACCTCTCAACACTCTAGTCTGGGCAACAGAGTGAGACCCTGTCTCAAAAACAAAAAGTCACCACTACAGGAAAATAACTTCTCTGATTCTCCTTTGTCCCCATCCTCAAACTATCCATGCAACTCACCCATCTTCAGCGACAAGGGGTGAGTTCCAGGTAAGGAGTCAGCAGAAAGCCCAGCCCTGTCAGCTGGGGAACCTGACTCTGGAGTTCTCTTTTTAAATACAAAACAGAAATCTTGGCAGAAGGTCCTTTACTGCTCAACCTGCCCATTTATCTGTCTGTAAATCAAACCCAACAAGACCACAGGGAAGCGTAACTGTGACACCTGACAGGAAGGAAGCACTTTCCCCAAACCTCTGGTGCATCCCTGCTTTTGTTGTCTTCGTGTGATGCTGGTGACTAAACAGGTCATTGAAGCTGCTGTTTAATTTGTAAGGAAACACATTCTTATTTTGCAGCTATAAAGGACAAGCATTGTATCCTAGGTTTAGATCAAATGTGTAAAGTTAACTTCCTTGTCTTGGAATTAGTGTCTTTATTTCTCCTTGGAATTAATATCTTTATTTATGGCCTTTCTATGTGTAGAGTTCTGTGACAAGAGCTAGGAAGAGTTTAAATGAAGAGAAAGCAGTGAATGCTTGGATAACCTCATAACCAAATATTAACAGCATCATGTAATGAGTTTCTATTAGCAGCCATATTTATCTCCTGTAAGCCTTTTTTTTTTTTTTTTTTTTTGAGACAGAGCTTCAAGCTATCCCCCTGGCTAGAGTGCCATGGCATTACAGCTCACAGCAACTTCCAACTCCTGGGCTCAAGCAAGTCTCTTGGCCTCAGCCTCCCAAGTAGCTGGGACCACAGGTGCCCACCACAACGCCCGGCTATTTTTTGGTTGTAGCTGTCATTGTTGTTCGGTGGGCCAGGCTGGATTCGAACTCACCACCTTAGATGTATGTGGCTGGCGCCTTAGCTGCTTGAGCCACAGGCGCTGAGCCTCTGTAAGCCTCTTAAAGTCCTTATAGTAGGGTGTATTTGGCTGCAGGTAATAGAAAACCCAGCCCTCTGGCTTAACCAAGAAGAGATCATTTTCTTTTCTTTTTTTTTCATTTTCTAATCTAACAGGTTCTTCGGAGATCAGCCATCCAGGATCTAGTGACTTAATAACATTGTCAGGGACTCTGGACCCAGGTTCTTTCTGCCTTTCTACTCTGTGGTGTGTTTGCTGTTGTCCTCAGTGGTGTGTTCACTGCTGTCCTCAGGCTGGTTCCTTGAAGGTCACAAGATGACAGCTCCTATTTTCAAGCCCAAATTCACCTTATAAACAAGAGCAATGTTCACAGCCACCATTAGCAACAAAGAGATTTTGGAGAAATGGGTATCTTTAGCTGGGCACATTGCCATCCTACACAGAATTAGGATCTATTGGTAATGAAGAAGAGGAGAATGGACCCTGTGAGAGAATCCAGCAGTTTCATCCAACCTGTGCAATGGATGTGATCCTCCTTTTATGAATAAAGCTCAGAAACATTAAATCACTTGCCCAGGTCACACAGCCAACAAAGGAATGAGCCAAAACTTGAAAACAGATTTGAATGATTCCAGAGTCCCTGATCTTTGCACTGTGAATTTGGATAACAAAAACATAAAACACATGTCAACAGACAGCAATCTAAAATTGTAAGCATGGTAAAGTTGTGACCACATGGTCTGTTCCCAGAGTTCTGTCATGGCCAAGAGAACACAATCCAGTATCCACTGGCAGTTTCAAACCATTAAAGTCCTCTGTTTGTACTTCTTATGTACCAGAGGTGACCCAGAGTTCACAGACATGCTTCTGAAAGTCCCTTTTCCCCTCTCATTCACCGCCTTCATCCTTTCTAGCTGCCTCACTTTGCCCAACCCCTCTCCCCCAAGCATCCCGTTGTTTCTCTTTCTTTCCTTTCTTTTGTTCACCTGACTATAAAACCTAAAGGAGTCCATCTGGTCTGCCTTGGAGGGTGGGGAAGGAGAACAGAGAACATGGGCCAACTTAGAATTTATTATGGGATGGAGGAGGCAATCAGCTAAGATCGTTCATGTCCATATGTTACGGTTAATTCAACATTGTGAAAAACGTCTAGCCACTTTCTACCACTGTTTTGAAGACATTGTAAATGCTGTCCAGGAAATAAGTTATACCAATTTAACACTGTGCCTCTAGTAAAGAAATGAATATATATTTCACAACCTGCCTGTAATACTGTCCTCACAGTTTTACATAGCTGGCTCATTCTTGTCATTCTGGTTTTTGCTCAAAAGTTCTCTGTCTGAGAAAACTTTCCTGACTCCCTATATCCCCCCACTTGAGTACCTCACCATTATAGGGCCCTAATTTGTAGTATCTGAAATGATCTAAATAACCTCTGTTACTATGTATGTAACATGTATCTACCCACATGATCTCCATCTGTGTATATATAACATGTATCTATCTCCACAACTAGTTCAGTGCACAACTCATAGTAGCCACCAATATTGGATAAAAAAAATTGTGAATTGGTATGTTTGGAAATTGTGGTGGAGTTTCAGAGCAGATCATTTGGAGAGAGAGTTATCCTTTCCCATGTGGCCCTGGGAAAATCACCTAACTCAGTTTCCTAGTCTGTAAAATGGGCACAGTGATGATTATCCAGAGAAGGAGGCTCTAAAGCATCCATGGAGTTCCTGCACCAGGCTTAACCAGCCCCTCTTTCTTTTATTTGGGGATCCATTGCATTGCTCTTCTCTGGGGGACACCACTCACGGTTTCTAGGGATAGAGGAGTCTGGAACTGCAGGGATGGGTGAGGAGGCTGTTGGAAGCCATAGGATGCAACTGGTTAGGGAAAGGAGCTGTGAGGTAAGTTGGGACCAAGCCTGCACCTGTCTGCTCCCTGTCCTTTCTCATGGTTTCGTCTCCCTTTAATGCTCTGTGCTTATTATGTTCCCTGGGTTCCTGGGACCAGGGCCAGGGCTGGGACACAGAAGAGCCAGGAGAGTCATGGCATGGACAGGCACTATGGTAGAGCCTCTGGGCCTGGCTCATCCTGGCTGTCTTGCCACTACGGGCAGCAGGGCTTTACTGATCATGTGCCTTGTGCTGACTTAGCGTCTCTTTGCCTACAAGGGCTCCTGCTGCCATCAGCCAGCTTGGATACTGGGCTTAGCCACCCTGAGTTTCCTGTACCTCCTGCTTACTCATGGTTTCTCTTGCTTACTCATAATTTTATCTCCTTCATGGCAATCTTGGTCCCTCCTGCCTTGGAGGAGATTAAGGAGTGCATCCTTTTATCTCTAGCTACTCTGGAATTCTTTCCATATGTCCCAGTCCTGATTCCTGAGACAGATAAACTGGCCAGTTGTCCTGGTTTGGCAGCTTCTCAAATGCAGCCAGGTAAGCAGCCATGGACAGCTCACAGGCTTCTCTCTGAACATGAGCTGCCTCTTCCAGCTGGAGCTTTGCTGAGGTCAGGGCCATGCTGCTTAAGGAGAAGCTGAGGCAGTTTCCCTCAGAAGACACAGAGCATTCAGGCAACTTGATGGATGTGGGTGATACCTCCCACTACCTCCCTAATGCTCCAGTCAACACCTTAATCTCCCAGAAGTGCCCTGCACCTGCCCTGCCTCAGCACCTCTGCTTGTGTGCTGCCTGCTCCCTGGAGTGCTCACCTGCACTGTTGTTGGTGCTCAGATGTCACCTCCTTAATGGGGCCTCCCAGATCACCATAGCCAAGTGCCACCTCTCCCTTCTTGGAGCCACTAAATCCCTTTGCCCCACTCACCTGGGAGTAGCTTTGACTTGTTATCCTCTGTGTGCATAGAGGGAGTAATGGTCCACATCATAATTCCTGGGACCTGTGACTATGTGACTTTACATAGAAAAAGGGACTTTGCAGATGTGATTAAAGTTCTTGAGATGAGTATTATCCCAGATTATCTAGTAGGCCTAATATAAGAAAAAGGGTTCTTAGAAAAGGGGGACAAGAGGGTTAGAATTAGAAAGGAAGATGTAATGACAAGCAGAGGTTGGACTGGTGCATTTTGAGGATAGAAGAAGGGGCCATGAGCCAGGGAATGCAGGCAGCCTCTAGAAGCTGGAATAAGTGAAGCAACAAATTCTCCCCTGGAGTCTCAAGGAACACAGCCCTGCTGAGACCTTGATTTTAGCCCATGAGACCCATATTAGACTTCTGACTTTCAGAACTTTAAAATAATAAATTAGTGTTGTTTTAAGCCTCTAATTTTATCACAATCTGTTATAGCAGCTATAGGAAATTAATAAAAATCAGCTTATGTGGGTGAGGTTTTTCCTATACTACAGTGTGGCTTCCTCCAGGCAGGGGCTGTGTCTTGTACATCTTTCTACACATATAGAAAATATCTCTTGGTGGTGCCTGTAGCTCAGTGGGTAGGGGGTTGGCCACATACACTGAGGCTGGCAGGTTCGAGCCCAGGCCAGGCCTGCTAAAACAACAATGACAACAACAACAAAAATAGCCTGGCTTTGTGGCGGCCATCTGTAGTCCCAGCTACTTGGGAGGCTGAGGCAAGAGAATGGCTTAAGCCCAAGAGTTTGAGGTTGCTGTGAGCTGTGACACCACAGCACTCTACCCAGCATGACAGCTTGAGACTCTGTCTCAAAAAAAATAATAAATAAAAATATCTCTGGATGACCACCTCAATCGATTAGTTATTAACCATGACAATCCTTTATTTATCACTCACCCAGCCTGGCTCTGCTCTGGGCTTTTTCCACTGGATCAGCCTTGGGAGGAAATGATAGCATTTTCCCTGGAGCATCAGGATCATTCCATCCCTCAAATGGAAATCTTTTGAAATATTTTAATAATAAAATAAAACATGATTTCTTTATGCAGCACAATTCACATATATCATAAGGAAGCGTTACAGAACAGCAAGGGAATACTTTGTCAAGTCATTCTGGCCTCCACTTCTGGCCACCTCATAAGGTTTGAGAACAGGCCAAAGAGATAAGATCTAACCCTCTGTGGCTCCCATGCAAGGCCATTCAGTCTGGGCTGTCCCCCTCTGGACTCCTCAGTGGCCTTTGCCTGCCACGAAGCCTCTGCTGTCAGCCTGCCCAATGCTGGGATTCCCTCAACATCAAGATGGTTCCGAGCAGAAGAATCTTAGTAAATATTCTCCCTCCAGCCAAAAGAGACTTTCCCTGCTCTTTTTAGAACATTCTGCTTAAATAATTGTCATATTCCCAAAGAAACGTTCTCCTATACACGGGTCAGTGGACAGTGGCTCTGAGTAGAGGCTGAGAATGTTTACAGCTTGAACCACATGGTCTTCACCCCAAGCTGTTGCCCCAACAAGAGGCACCTTGTGAGGCTTACTACAAAGTGAGCATGTGGTGCTCCAGCTGTGGCAAAGAAGAATGGAAAGTCTATTTCCCCTTCTCGTGGACTATCCCCCCAATGCGTGGTGGAGGGCACCTCCCTCCCCAACAAAGGCAACCCTTAACCCCAGACATGTTTGGTACCTGGATCAGAGGTCAGTGCCATGTGACTACCACGCACCAATCTAGACACTGTGGGTTACAGGCCCTGCTGGAAGGTCCGGGCAGGAAGGGTGAGACTGAACATGGCCCAGGCCTTTAGAGTCAGGAAGATGAGGAGGTGACAGAGTATAGGGCCATGTGTTTACTGAAACTCCAAGGCCCTGGCATGAACTCCACTGTCTTATCAGACTTCACCTGCAAAACAGAACTGGCTTGGTGCCTGTGTTCAGTGGCTAGGGCACCAGCCATATACACCAGGGCTGGCAAATCCAAACCTGGCCCGGGGCCTGCTAAACAACAGTGACAACTACAACAACAAAATATAGGCAGGCATTGTGGCAGGCGCCTGTAGTGCCAGCTACTTGGGAGGCTGAGGCAAGAGAATCGCTTAAGTCCAAGAGTTTGAGGTTGCTGTGAGCTATGACACCATGGCACTACACACAATCAAGGGTAATAGTATTAAGAATTTGAGGCTCGGCGCCTGTGGCTCAATCGGCTAAGGCGCCAGCCACGTACACCTAAGGTGGCGGGTTCGAATCCCCAGCCTGGGCCCGCCAAACAACAATGATGGCTGCAACCAAAAAATGTCCGGGCGCTGTGGCGGGCGCCTGTGGTCCCAGCTACTTGGGAGGTGGAGGCAGGAAACTCGCTTGAGCCCATGAGTTGGAGGTTGCTATGAGCTGTGATGCCATGGCACTCTACCCTGGGGGATAGCTTGAGGCTCCGTCTCAAAAAAAAAAATAATAATAATAATAATAATAATAAATATGAGAAAAAAGTGGTTAATGTTAAAATTGTACATTTTAGCATACTCCCTTTCTTTTGGGGAGCACCTGGGGGTCTGCGACTTCAGGGAAAATCATTCTGGGCAAGTCAGACAAGTCTTCTGGCCACCAGCTCAGTCTCATGTTCTTCAGATGGCCAGCTAACACTAAATATCCCATGTCACCCACCCAGCTTTTATAGTATAAGCCCATCCCTGCTGTGCTGCCCCTTATCAAAAGCCCTTCATGTCTCTCATTTCCCAAACCTTTCCACTATCCTCTTTAGATCATTGTTGTTACACAACCAGCAAATGCTCCTGTATTATCAACCTCTGCTCCAAGCCTTCCTGTCAACTCCTAAAAGCTGATTTACTTCTGCTGGTATTATTTTCCTTTCAGCCCTTTGAAATTAAGGTTTTCTTTAAAACTAAACTGAGCCAAAAGATGGGGTTCCACTATTTATGCTTATTCATCTGAAAAAGCCAGCTCCTTGAAGTTCATGCCATCTAGAAGGCCACACTCAGTTCTACTTACCCTTTCTCATTCACCTGCAACTTTGGCATTTGGTCTCCTCTAAATCCTGCCATCGTCTTGTGACCTCAACATCCACGTGGATGAACCGTCCACTGCCCTCAGCTCTTAAGATTCTTGACTTCTCTGCTTCCTCAAATATCACTCTGAGGATCATATTTAAAATTTTGATATCACCCATATCTGCTCTTCTTTCAGAATCATTAAGGCTTAAACTCTCAGACACAACTCCCTTTCCTATACTTTCGTTTATTCCTAGGGCAAAAGTTCTCCAACCTCATCAAGATCTCCAAGATTACTTCTCTACCTCATTAGTCCTCCTCTTTCTCTCTCTTTTTTTTTTTTTTTTTTTGAGACAGAGCCTCAAGCTGTCCTCCTGGGGAGAGTGCTGTGGCATCACAGCTCACAGCAACCTCCAACTCCTGGGCTCAAGTGAGTCTCCTGTCTCAGCCTCCCAAGTAGCTGGGACCACAGGCCCCGCCACAACACCCGGCTATTTTTTGGTTGCAGCCGTCATTATTGTTTGGCGGGCCCAGGCTGGATTCGAACCCGCACCTAGGGTGTACGTGGCTGGCGCCTTAGCCACTTGAGCCACAGGCGCCGAGCCAGTCCTCCTCTTTCTCTATGGCACACTTTGTCCAGTTTAAATCCATGCTCTACCATGTCTTTCTTCCCTTCATATTCCTTTTCTCCTCTCCTTTCTATTCATCATAACATATTTATTGAGCATTTACTATATGCCAAGTACTGCTCTAAGCAACCCAAGTACACTGGTGAACTATTGAACATCCCAGGCCCCACGGAACCTACATTCTTGGGGGAGGAGCCAGACAAAAAGTCACTTCAGCATGTGATGAATGCTTCATGAATGAAACATAAATGGTGTCAAAAGACAGATTAGAGGGCAGCGCCTGTGGCTCAGTGGGTAGGGTGCTGGCCCCATATACCCTGGGTGGCAGGTTCAAAACTGGCCCCAGCCAAACTGCAATAAAAAAAATAGCCAGGCGTTGTGGCAGGCACCTTGTAGTCCCAGCTACTTGGGAGGCTGAGGCAAGAGAACTGCCTAAGCCCAGGAGTTGGAGGTTGCTGTGAGCTGTGTGACACCACAGCACTCTACCGAGGGTGACAAAATGAGACTCTGTCTCTACAAAAAAAAAAAAGACAGATTAGAGCAAGGGTCCTCAAACTTTTCAAACTGGGGGCCAGTTCACTGTCGCTCAGATCATTGGAGGGCCGGACTTCAGGCCCTGGGATGAGTCGGCTGCTAAGCAGGACAGGCAGTGGTGGCAAAAACACCTGGTGGGCCAGATAAATGTCCTAGGCAGGCCGCATTTGGCTTGTGGTTTTAGGACGCCTGGATTAGAGTAATAGGAGGATAAAAGGGGATGAGATTCAGTGGTCAGAAAAGGTTCCTCTGAGATGACATATGAGGTTAAAAGACAGGTTTAAGCTTCTGAGGTAGGAGCTTCTTATTTCCAAGAACAAAAAAAACCTCAGTAATGCTGGAGAGCAGTCAATGTACGGAAGAGGGGTAGTAGACGGGATCTGAGAAGCAGTGAAGCTACAGCCAGGAATTTGGAAGAAATAAGAAGCAAATGAAGGCAGAGGTGGGTATGGTCTGACTAAAGATTTAAATTATCCTTTCAGCAATATTATCTGTCTTTTTTTTTAGACAGAGTCTCTATGTTGCCCTTGGCAGAGTGCCGTGGTATCACAGCTTACAGCAACTTCAAACTCTTGGGCTTCGTGATTCTCTTGCCTCAGCCTCCCAAGTAGCTGGAACTACAGGCACCCACCACAACACCCAGCTATTTGTTGTTATTGTTTTTTGTTGTAATTGTTGTTTAGCAGGCCTGGGCTGGGTTCAAACCTGCCAGGCCTGGTGTATGTGACTGGCACCCTAACCCCTGAGCTACAGGCATAGAGCCAATATTATCTGTCGTATCTTATCCTTATTTAGCAAAACTCTGATTATAAGTAATTCCAGTTATCTTTTTTTTTAAGCCTGCAATTAAAGATAATGTAATGGACGAATCGAATGTACTATAAATTCACGATGAGCATCCTAAAATGGCCTCAGCACCACCAATAAATGCCTTTCTTTCTTTGGTTTCCATGACTGTCAGTCTTCAGTCTACTCAAAGTGTCTACCCTATTCCTCACTCATCACTCTTAGCAAGTGATCAATTTACTACTTCAGTGAAAACAGAAAACATCAGAGATCAACTCCTTTGCTGGGTTCTGTGGCTCATACCTATAATCTCAGCTACTCAGGAGGCTGAGGTGGGAAGATCACCCAAGCCCAGAAGTTCCAGGCAGCACGGAACTATGATCATATCACTACACTCCAGCCTGGGCCACAGCATGAGACTCTGTCTCTAATTTAAAAAAAAAGAAAGAAACCCCCTTCCTCATCTTCCCTACAAAACCTAGTATCTGCTGCTGATAAAGATGGCTATTCCTTAATCTAAGGTTAACAATTCTTCATCCTATGCTTTGAATCTTCTCTTACCTTGGCTTCTCAGAAACTTTCTCTCTTATTTATTTTTATACCTTTTTTTTTTTTTTTGAGACAGAGTCTCACGTGGTCACCCTTGATAGAGTGCCGTGCCATCTTTGCTCCCAGCAACCTTAAAACTCTTTGGCTCAAGTGATCCTCTTGCTTTAGCCTCCCAAGTAGCTGGGACTATAGGTACCCGCCACAACTCCTGGCTATTTTGTAGAGACAGGGTCTCACTCTGGCTCAGGCTGGTCTCAAACCTCTGAGCTCAGGCAATCCACCCACCTCAGCCTCCAAAGTACTGGGATTACAGGCATGAGCCATTGCATTTGGCTATTTTTATTCTCTTAACTAGGGGTTCTCAAAGTTTTTGAATAGGGGGTCAGTTCACTGTCCCTCAGACCACTGGAGGGCCGGACTGTAGGCCCTGGGATGAGTCAGCTGCTAAGCAGGACAAGGGAGCTGCAGCAAAAACACCCGGCGGGCTGGATAAATGTCCTTGGTGGGCCTATGTGGCCGGCAGGCTGCAGTTTGAGGACGCCTGCTCTTAACTGTTGAAATAATTAGTCTTCCAATTGTTTTTAAATAGATTTCTTTACTTTAAAAAAAAAAAAGACTCATTCCATTCTCACACAAAGACCTCCCCATCTCAAAGTATTATCTGGTTTGGTGCTGGCCCACAAATTAGTGCTCTATGAAATAAGTATGAAAGTTGACCAAGAACTGAGAAACTTTTATAGAAATTTGACGTCAATTAATCCTATGTTTGTTTAATCATAAAATGCATAAACATATTAGTATGTCACTTTAAATTTTGATTTTCTAGAAATTTATTTTTACTGTTTTTATAAATTATTAATTGATGAATTGGAAATTTTTTTTAAAACTCTAAAAGATCTTCACCACAATGGTTTGTTTGCTAGCGTCCTTCCTTACTCCTCACAAAACAACTGCTCAAAGAAATTATACTGTGTTCTTTACTACTTCCCATCCTATTTAGCTGTCAACTCACTCAAATCTGAATTATGCTCTCATGGCTGAATAGAAACAAGTTACCCCATTTATTATGGGCTAAATTGCATACCACACCAAATCCTTACTTTGAAGTTTTAACCCCTTACTGCCACAAAATGTGACTATATTTGGTAATTAAGGTTAAATGAGATCATTAAGGTGAGTCCTAATGCAATATAATATTTGTACTCGGAGACACAGCGCAGACACGTGCACATCAGAGGGACAGCCCTGGGACACAGAAAGAAGGTGACCATCTACAAGCCAAAAGATGCCACAAAAGAAACCAGATCTGCCAGCAACTTGGGCTGCCATTCTTGGGCTTCTAGCCTCAAGAACATTGAGAAAATGTCTATTGTTTAAGCCACCCATTCTGGTATTTTGTTTTGGCAACCCTAGCAAATTAATACACCGTATCACTAAAGCCAACAATAGTATTCTATGAAACTAAGTATTTTCTAGTTCTCATCTTGGTTGATCTGTTTTTTTTCTTTTTTATTGAATGGTAACTATACATTAATGCACTTCTGGGGGACAGTGTGAGGTTTTCATACACGATCCGAAACATTTCCATCACGATCTGTTTTTTTAGTAGTAGTTGGCATTTTGACCCTTCCCTACCCTTGTTGAGACATTCTCTTTCCTTGGTTTCTAAGACACTAAAAACCTTACTGCTTTTCTTCCTCCCTTTTAAGCAAATTTTTCTATCTTATCTGCAGGTTTATCCTCTCCTACCAGCTTTAAATAATAGGTTTGGTTGCAGGTCACCTTATCATTTTTATCTATGTTATCTCCTTTCTGTGACCTATGTCACACACATGGCTTACACATACATCTCCCGATCTTTACTTAGTATCTTCCTCAACTTAGATAATTCAGTGAACTTAATCTTTTGTCTAATACTGGACTTACTGATCTTTTCGACTAAATCCTGTCCTCTTTTAACATTCCCTTTCTTAATGTAGGGTGTCCATTCATCTGTTTTTCTAAGCCCGAAATTTGAGAGTCATCCTTCTCCATCATCACCTCCCATGTGTAATCAATTCACCAAGTCTTTATCAATTTTACTGCTCCCATTCCTCTTAATTCATTCACTATTCTCCAATGCCATATTCTTAGCCCAAATTACCTTCCTTTCCTACTACTCTATCTCCTATCAAGCCTGTCCCCACGTCCTCCCTTCTTCCTCTCCACTGTCATCTACTGCAGGTATCTTTCTGCACCACAAATCTAATCAAGTCACTACCCTACTTGAAACACCTCCACAACTTCCCACTACTCTTAGGATAAAAATTAAACAAGTCAGGCACAGTCAGGCCCCTATGGACTTCTCCAGTGACATCTCATATCTTATTTTCCATGCTCTTGCCACTTTTATTTCTTTGTGGCATCAAAACCTGCCAAAGGAACCATGCATAGGAACACTCTTCCTTTTTTTTTTTGGACAGAGCCTCAAGCTGTCACCCTGGGTAGAGTGCTATGGTGTCACAGCTCACAGCCAACCTCTAATTGCTGGGCCTAAGTGATTCTCTTGCCTCAGCCTCCCAAGTAGCTGGGACTACAGGTGTCCACCACAATGCCCGGCTATTTTTGGTTGTAGTTGTCAGTGTTGTTTGGCAGGCCCAGGCTGGAATCAAACCTGCCAGCTCTGGTGTATGTGGCTGGCGCCTTTGCCACTTGAGCTACAGGCGCCAAGCCTAGAAACATTCTTCTTCATGAAATTCATCCCCCTTAACCCCTGTATTTCCTCAGGTATCAGCTCTATTATTAGTTTCTAGGAAGATTTTCTCTCATCCACTTGATTAGGTTAAAAACCCTTTCTTGGGCGATGCCCGTAGCTCAGTGGGTAGGGCTCTGGCTGCATACACCAAGCGTGGCAGGTTCAACAGCAATGGTCTGGGCCTGCTAAACAACAGTGGCAACTGCAACAAAAGATAGTCAGGCATTGTGGCAGGCGCCTGTAGTCCCAGCTACTTGGGAGGCTGAGGCAAGAGAATCACTTGAGCCCCAAAGTTGGAGGTTGCTGTGAGCTATGATACCACAGCTGTCTACTGAGGGCAACATAGTGAGACTGTTTCAAAAAAATAAACAAACAAAAAAACCCTTTCTTATATGAATCCACAGTACCATGTAGCTCTTCCCTCTTCATTCACATTCACATAGCTGTAATTCTGCATGTATCTGTGTGATCTTATTTAATCTTCCTTATCAGGATATAAATGCCATAAAAGAGCAGGAACTTATCCAATGGCAAGCAAAGTGCCTTAAAAGAGTAGCTGACCAATAAAAATATATTAAATGAAAAGAATAAGACCCTCTTAAAATCATAAAAAAACCCATAAGACTAGCAAAAAATTAAAATGGCAATTAAAAAATAACCAATAGGCTCGGTGCCCATAGCACAGTGGTAACAGTACTGGCCACATGCACCAAGGGTGGTGGGTTCGAACCTGGCCCTGGGCCAGCTAAACAACAATAATTAGCTGGGTGTTGTGGTAGGCACCTGTAATCCCAGCTACTTAGGAGGCTGAGGCAAGAGAATCTCTTAAGCCCAGGAGTTTGAGGTTGCTGTGAACTGTGATGCCCCAGTACTTTACCAGGTGGGTGACATAGTGAGACTCTGTCTCAAAAAAACAAACAAAAAAACCAGTAAACAAATGTTCAATCTCACTAGTGATTAAGGAAATATAATATAAATGTAAATAAGACAGTACTTCCAAATAACAATAAAATAGCTCAGCATTGTGGCAGGCACCTATAGTCCCAGCTACTTGGGAGGCTGAGGCAAAAGAATCGCATTAAGTCTAATAAGAGTTCGAGGTTGCTGTGAGCTATGACATCACGGAATTCTACTGAAGGGGACATAGTAAGACTCTATCTCAAAAAAAAAAAAAAAGATATTATTTCCACAGCCATTAAATAGACAAAAATGATGATTCCAGGTTTTAAAAATAAAAGTATTCTCATAGTAAACTGATACATTGGTATCACTTTCTGGATAGAAATATTTATGAAAAACCTTCCTTTTTTATGTTTTTGTTAATTTTTGAAACAAGGTCTCCCTCTGTCATCTAGGTTACAATGCAGTGTAGTCATCATAGCTCACTATAGCCTCAAACTCCTGGGCTTGAGCTTTCCTCCTGCCTCAGCCTCTGGAGTAGTCAGGACAACAGGTGCCTGCCATCACACCTAGCTAATTTTTCTACTTTCATGGAGGCAAGGTCTTACTCTTACTCAGGTTGATCTGGAATTCCTGGCATCAAGTGATCCTCCCCTCAGCAGGTTCCCAAAGTGCTAGGATTAAAGGCATGAGCAATTGCTCCCAGCAAAAAAAAACCTTACAACTTTATAAGTCTTCTAAAACTTACTTTTAGGTATGTACACACACAAAGATTTAGCTATAAGAGTAATTCCTGTAGTGTTCTCTATAATGACAAATAAAAACAGAAACAAGGCAAATACCCAAAAAGGGAGACTAGATAATAAAGTATGTGATAAATCTATTTTAATGTGGCTATTAAAATTATTTTGTGGCTCGGCACCTGTGGCTGAAGTGGCTAAGGCACCAGCCACATATACCTAAGGTGGCAGGCTCGAATCCAGCCCAGGCCTGCCAAAAAACAATGAAGGCTGCAACCAAAAAATAGCCGGGCTTCGTGACCTGTGGTCCCAGCTACTTGGGAGGCTGAGGCCAGGCTGAGAAGACTCGCTTGAGCCCAGGAGTTGGAGGTTGCTGTGAGCTGTGATGCCACAGCACTCTCCCCAGGGGGACAGCTTGAGGCTCTGTCTCCAAAATAAAAAAATTATTTTGTAAAACATTCAATAACAAGGAAAGTTATGCAGGGTGTATTAAATGAATAAAGTTAAGTTTTAGTATGATCCTATATTTTGCTTAAGCAAGTATCAAAATACACATATAGAAACCTACTCAGGTTTCCCACAGGAAAAAAGACTAGGAAACAAAACATACTAAAATACTGTAGTTATTAACAGTGGTGTTTTCTTTTTGTTTATTTGCTTTCTAAATAGTCTGCTTTTCATAATATAAAAAAATAAAAAGGAAAAAAGAGTAGTTTGAATGATGACATTTACAGGGGAAAAAAAAGATGTACTTCGGCTATAGTATACTCAGTCATGTAGTTTTCAACCTAGACTGATGCGTATGAGAATTACCTACTATTTAACTTTTAAATGTGAGGTCTCCATCTTCAAATTCATTTTGGCATAACACTATAATGTTATCTTAATTTGAAATCTTTCATTTACTAGGAAGATTTTAACAATTTCAAAGATCAAAGATTTGACATACTCAAGTATTTTAAGACTAGAAAGAAGAGACTAGAAAAAAATGTTTGATTAATCACCTGGCTTCATGCTGGCATTAATAGGTCTGGCAGCTGCTGTAGCCATCTGTTCCCATCGAGGATCTTGATAACTCATTTTACTAATGAATTCAATTGCTGCTTCTATACTTCTGTTATTAGTTTTCTGAAGAGCTTGTATAACCATGTCCTGATACGAAGTTTAAAAAAAAGAAACAAAATTTAAATTTTATAATTAATACCTGGAAAAGAACCTGGAGTTCCACTAGAGAAATTCATAATTATGAAGAACAAGGCCCCCACTATATTATTGTTTTGTCTTGTAACTAGTAGAAGAAAAATCTCAAGTTACTAAAGGAAACAAACCTTGAAATCTTTTAAGAGTTTCTTTAATATTTTCTTGTTTATGTAACATTACTATTTTCTCCTAGGAATAAATTCTTCCATACGGTACAATCATGATCCTGTTATTTCTCCTTCTTAATTTTATCTTTATGTAAACAGAGACTATCCGATTGTTTAAAAAGGTATCAATCAAAATATTAGAAACTACTTTTTCTATCATTCAAGCATTTGATTAAGCACTTTCGCCACTGTGTACACTAACAAAAGAACTATGTAGTTCTGGTTCTATTCCTCTTAGAGTTTTCATTTTCAGATAACTACATTTATAGGACAAATGGTGCAAGAAAATACCTAGACTAAATATGACCCATGATGGAAGACTTTATGAGATTAGATAGTAAAGTCTTGATGATGGAAAACCGAGGACTTGAAGTCAGACAGATCTGAATTTGAGTTATAACACCTCTACTTTAGAACTATAAGAACTTTGACATGTTATTTAATATTTCTGAGCCTTGGTTTCTTCTACTGTAATAAACTCACATGGTTGATGTGAGAATTAAATAAGAAAACATTGGCTCGGCACCTGTGGCTCAATCGGCTAAGGCCCCAGCCACGTATATCTAAGGTGGTGGGTTCGAATCCCCAGCCCAGGCCGGCCAAACAACAATGATGGCTGCAACCAAAAAATGGCTGGGCGTTGTGGCGGGCACCTGTGGTCCCAGCTACTTGGGAGGCGGAGGCAGGAGACTCGCTTGAGCCCAGGAGTTGGAGGTTGCTATGAGCTGTGATGC
>CAUYQV010111779.1:0-43325 GCA_963574575.1 Galagoides demidoff
TCAGCTCCAGGAGCCAGGCTGAGGTGAGTCCATCTGAATGCAATTCAACACACTGAACAGAACACACAGTGTTTCCCAATTACTCAGTGTGCACACATGACTTTAAGATGACCCCAAGAATCCTGCCACCTGAGGTACACAGCTTGTATCATTTGCTCCCCTTGAGTGCAAGTGACATCCGTGAATATGATTCAACATCACTCTGTGGTTATGTCACTAATGAGTTGGTTTTGCATTAACCAAAAAAAATGATTATCTGACTTAATCAGAGGAACTTTACAAGAAGGTCAAGTCAGAACTGCTGACCACAAGTTCCATGGCTGTAAGGAGACGAATTATGTTACCAACCACATGAGCTTTGAAGAAGTTTGAAAGATGCTGAGATAAAATCTGAGCCTCCACTAACACCTTGATTTCCACCCCATGAAACCCTGAGCTAGCAACCCAGTTATGCCATGACCAGACTTCTGACACACGGAAGATATGAGATAATAAATGGGCATCATTTTAAAGTGCTAGGCTTATGATAATTTTTAATGCAGCAATAAGAATTTAATACATTCAGGCTCAAAAGAACAGCAAGAGAAATAGCAATGAATGCTAACCTTTCTCGAGCCATTATCATTCACCCTGCACAATATCAGCTCATTTAATTCCTGCACAATCTTAGAAGCAACATTTATAGATGAGCAATGAGAGACACAGAACAATTCAACACATGGTCCAAGATCGCATAGCCCCAAAGGATGGCAGTGCAAAGAAAAAAATAATGAGCATCAACACAGCATAAAATGTGAGGCTGATACCAAAAGATGAGGCTCTGCAGAGGGCCCTGAAGGCTGCAGGATGCCACAGGGGGCTGTTCTGAGAGTGAAATCCCAGGCGCAAGGTGGGAGGAGATTGTCCAGGGTGAGGCCGGGAAGAGGGAGACAGTGTGAAGGAAAGATTTAAAGGGAATGAGCCCGGGAGACCAATAAGCAGATACTACAGTCTCACTTCCCCCCCCACTGAGGACGCCTTCATCCCAGACTGGCTTCCTTCCTGTGGAAGGCTCTAGTCTTTTTCAGCAGAGGAGAGGCGCCATCATTCACCAGCCCCCCTGCAGGCCGCCAAGGAGCTGGTCACACCAAGTCTGACGTCCCCCAGTCCCCTACTGGTCCCTCTGTTCCTCTCCACATTTTAAAATTGTAAGTGCCCTCCAGCCCCCTCAGTTTTGCAGTTTTTGGCATTCTTGGCAATATATTTTTCAACTTTGTCATAGGGAAAAAAATAAAAGGGAGGCAAGAAAAGAAAAACGGGGTGATGTCGAGTCCTTCCTCATGGGTCAGGTTTACTACTTGTATGTTGACTGTCCTGTTGCTAAATTTAAATAGAACATCTTTCCTTCTTAAAAAAAAAAAAAAAAAAGAAGAAAGAAAGAAAGGAAGGAAGGACTTTGTCCCACTATTTCAGTTATTTGGAATAACTTGTTTTAGATTCCGCTGCAATCCTTCTTTTTCCAGTTAGTGTTGTTATCACACAAACATATCCATTCGTTGTTGAACTTAGCTATGTCAACAGTGCCAGTCCCCCTACCTCTCCCAGACCCACCCCCGTCTCACAACCCTCTTCTGCTCAGTACTAGGCCTCCAACTGTACCACGCTGCCTCCCAGAGAAACCACGAGCCCCTCCCCCCCGGAGTGTTGCTCTCTTGATGGCCCACGGAGGAAACAGTGGTGACATGAGAAGTACATGTGAATGTCATTTGGCATACTGACACATTACAGATGACTGGTTAGAAAAGTGAGGGGACAAGGGAAGGAATAAAAGTCACCTTATTTATTATTATTAGCATATTTATGAGCACATATGGAGGGAGAAATTGCTATAATAATAAAGTATCACTGAAAACTGGAAAAATATTTTGCCACTGTGAGAATCGAAGCTCACTAGTGAATTCTTTTTAAAAGGACTTTTTTTTTCTTTTTTTCAGACAGGCACCCTGAGTAGAGTGCTGTGGGGTCATAACTCACAGCAATCTTAAGCTCTTGGGCTCAAGCAATCGTCTTGCTTTAGTTTTTCTATTTTTAGTAGAGACTGGGTCTCCATCTTGCATAGGCTGGTCTTGAATTCCTGAGCTCAAGCAATCCACACACCTCTGCCTCTAAAAAGGCCATAAAAAAAAAAAAAAAACTACTATTCTTAAGAGAGTAGGTTAAAGATCAAGGTAGGCATTAGATATAAGAAGACCATCAGGACGACTTACGTGAGACATCTTGTGATATAAACTAAACATTTGTAGCTTACCCACACGGAGCATTTATACCACGTGCCTGGTCTGTGCTAGGCACATACATAGATTATCTCTCAAAAAAGCCACAAGCAATAGGCATTCTCCTTTTCACAGATGAGAAATTGAGGCACAGGGAGGTTACGTACAAACCAGTCACCTACCTGCTAAGAGTGCCTCCCAATTAACTCTACATGGAAGAAGGGAATGAAGTTTCTCCAGATGTGAAAAATCAAAGTCTAGGGTGGCACCTGTGGCTCAAAAGGGTAGGGCACCAGCCCCATATGCCAGAGGTGGCAGGTTCAAACCCAGCCCCAGCCAAAAAAAAAAAAAAAGAAGAAAAATTGAAATCTAAAAAATGGTAATTTTTTCCCAACAAGTGATGCCTTGTTATTGCTGCATTTTTGAAATTTCAATTTTTTTTTTCTGGAGACAGAGTGTTACTTTGTCATCCTGGATAGAGTGTCATGGCATCATCACAGCTCAAAGCAACCTCAAACTCCTGAGTTCAAACGATCCCCCTGCCTCAGCCTCCCAAGTAGCTGGGACTACAGGCACCTGCCACAATGCTTGGCTAATTTTTCTATTTTTAGTAGAGATGGGGGTCTCACTCTTGCTCAGGCTGGTCTAGAACTCCTGAGCTCAGGCAATCCACCTGTTGTGGCCTCCCAGAGTGCTAGGAATACAGATGAGAGGCACTCTGCCCACCAGCCTTTGAAACTTCAGTTTAATTCTTTCATTTATCCTGTCTTTTCTCTTTCTCCTTCCTTCCTGTCTCCCACCAGCGTGCACACCCACATACATGTTCTCTCTTCACTGGGGTTTGCAGGTATCTCTTTGATTGGCCTCTCAGCCCTGAGTGCTTCTTGCCCAGAGGAAAGCAAAGGATGGGTGTTGTTCTCTCTAGAAATCATGTGAGACCACAATATCTGTGACCAGCTCGCAGTCTCATAAGAGATGCGTGACTGTGGCCCCCCAGATTCTCAAGAAGGTGCTCTTCCTGCATACACACCCACCTTGCACACCATGTTGTGTCCAGCACACAGCCTGCACACACAAAGGCTGTGTGATGCTCCCTAGCCCAAATGATTCGGACTGGGAGATTTAAATAACTGCAGGGTTGTTTCTAGCTCCTTGCTGCAACCTAATGATGCTGGAGGGGAGCCAGGCCCCAGGCAGGAGAAAAGCCAGGAGGAAGAGCTGCCCAGCCAAGAGCTGACAAGGGCAGCCACTAGAGCAAGTGAGAGGGACTGTGCCTTTAATCACACAAAGTGCACCCTGTAAAATTCTCATCTGCCTTGCTCTCCACACTGAGATTTTTTTCCACATTTACAATTTTAAGCAAAACCCACATCTTAGTGTGCTAACTTTGGAAGCCAAATAGTGTAACAGCATCTCAGTTCCAAGGGAGAAGAAGGAGACGTCGCTTTACTACAATGACGGCCTATATTTAGCTGTTAGTAACACAGAGCTGGCAAACCCATAAGACTCAGCCATCTTTATAAGAAGATTTAAAGGACTCTTCAAAAACGTCAACATCGTGATAAAAACAAAAATTGGCAATCAAAGCGACATAATGACCAAACACAACATACCATCTTTGATCAGACCCCAGATCCAAAAAGAAAAAATTAAGAAGGCTGTAAAAGGCTTGGCACCCGTAGGACAGTAGTCTTGGTGCCAGCCACCGACACCAAGGCTGGTGGGTTTGAACCCGGCCTGGGCTGGCTAAACAACAATGACAACTGCAATAAAAAATAGCTGGGCGTTGTGGCAGGCACCTGTAGTCGCAGTTACTTGGGAGGCTAAGGCAAAAGAATCACTTAAGCCCAAGAGTTTGAGGTTGCTGTGAATTATGACGCCAAGATACTCTACTGAGGGTGGCATAGTGAGACTGTCTCAAAAAAAATAAGGCTGTAAAAGTTAAATTTAAATATGTATACTGGACCATATTGTTGAATACATGTTAATTTTCTTAGGTGTGATGATAATATTGTATTCGCCTGAGTGAATGCCTTTATTTTTAAGCATATATTTAAATTATTTAAGCAGAGTCATCACAATATAGGTAACTTAACTTTCAAATGGTCAAAAAAAAAAAAAGTCTGTGTGTGTACATGTGCACACAAGGAGTAGGCATTGTGAACTTGTCAGCCTGTCCATGCAGGGAGATAAAGCAAATATGGCAAAATCTTAATGAGACCAGGGGTCAGTAAACTTTTTTTGTAAAGGGTCAGATAATAAATATTTTAGGCCCTGTGAGCCATATAGTGGTCTCTGTTAAAATACTTCAACTCTGTTATTGTAACCAGACCATAGGTAGACAAATACGCAGCCTGCCTGCATTCTAATAAACTTCACTCACAACCAGGCCTGGGGATGGATTTGGCTCCTGTGCTCAGATGACCCCACTGAAGGTAAAGGGTGTTCAGTTATTTGCTGTACCATTCTTCCAACTTTTCATGCACGTTCGAAATTTTCCCCAACAAGTCATGACAAAAGGTTCTTAAAGGTATAAAAATATACATCTAGGTAGGGTTGTAACTTCACTGGCTAAATCAATTCCGCAGAATTCAAGGAAAAACAGCTGTCCCCTCTGAGACAACCATCATAAAGGCACTCAGGTAAATATGTTCAGGTGCTACTGATGGAAAGTGACCATTTTTGGCTAACCGGAAAGTACTGGAATCTGAGTCTTAATTCAACAGAGAGGTATAACATAAATTTCCTAAAAGAGTCCATCTTGTACTAGACTAATGTCAATGCGTGGATTTATATCACTGTTTATGTAACTCCCATGCATTAATCCTCCTTGTTCACAGACCACAGCTTGCCACTTCATGAGTTCCTGGGCCTGCCCTGTGTATGAAAAACATTCCCCAGGGCCATGGTGGAGACTTGAGTTTGCTGTCCTCCCAGGGCCTCGCACTCTGAGTGAGTCTTTGCATCTTACTCCTTCCTCTTCTCTCTCCAAAGGCAAGATGAGAGAATGGCCTGGACAGTCTCTACGGGTACTCACTCAGTATTTAAATAAATTAAATTCAATGCACTGGGCTCCCTCCTAGGTACGTATGAGAGAATGAGTAAAATTCTTTAGTCTTGACAATCCATCAAATACTTGGATTTGTTTAGCATAAAAGGAGCACTGACACTGATTTAGACAATTGGAATGAAAGAAGAATGAACACATCACGAAACTCAGCGTAAACCACAGCTTCGGCAGCAGCAGAAGGACCTTGCTTGAAGGCCCGGCCTCATGCACTTACTAGCTATGTGTCCTTGGGCACAGCCTCATCTTTCTGATCCCCAGATTTCTAATTTGGGAGGTAGGTGATGCTATCCACCTTGCAGGGCTATCAGAGTTAGAGAAAATATACATTAAGAACACAGCTCAGAGTCCCCATGTGTCTGGCACCTTATGGGCACTCATTACATGGAAATTATTATTATGACATTTTTGTCCACTCAGGTCAAGAAAGAACCACGAAGAACAGTTTGACCATCAATAAAAAACAGCTACTCTGTTCATACAGGTACATGCAGACTCGCCTGTTACATTGAAGATCATTTAAAAAAGATAATTACTGCTTTAGTTCTTATTAACCACCAGCATGGTACTTCAATCCAGGCAGCCTCAAACGCAGGAGCAGGCTATGTATCAAAAGTTCATGTGTAAGGTCGCTGCATGGAAGTCACCATTTGCAATCATCCCACAGAAATAAATCCTAGTGTGATGGTTCCCAGTTCAGGCCACAAAAAGCTACTGATGGGAAAATGCCAGGTGCATCTCCTCCTGGCTGCAGCCAGATCAAGGATCTCAGCAGCTTTAGGCCACACAAGAAGTTTCCCTGGTTTGTGGCAGTGCTACTGGAGGGCGGCCCAGCAGTTCTTCCCCATGTATCCCCGAGAGCCAGGACTGCCTCCCTCTGTTCCTGAGAAGGCAACAAGGATGGGCCTGTCTTCCCCTTTCTCAGGTTGCTGTTTCCATCAGCAAAAGGGTTTCTCCCTTTCCTTGATCCATTCTAAGAGCAGGCAGCTTTCTGGATCCTGGGGCAGGCAACCAGCATGTGGTGGTTCTCTGTGGAAATCAGACAGAAGCTGCCTTCTGCGCCCCATCTCCTTGGCTTCCTTTCTTTTATACCAGCAGGGAAAGATCAACCTGACAGTGAATTTGGAGGAAGGTAAGGCTCATTTGGGTTTCAGATGAATCCAGACACCTCCACCGCCAGGTATTTAACATGCAATATATACACACACACACACACATAAAACATCCATATAATTTTCAGTTTCTTTTTTTTTTGTGCAGTTTTTGGCCAGGGCTGGGTTTGAACCTGCCACCACCAGTATATGGGCCAGCACCCCACTCCTTGAGCCACAGGCACCACCATAATTTTTACTTTCTATAAATGAAAAGACTAGATGGACAATATCAAAATGTATATTAGGATTAATATTTGCTTTAAAAATCTTAATAAGGATTTGAATTATCTCGGAAAGATTTACAAATTTATCATACAAGATTCAGATCTTGTTAGAAACCTAATAACAGACGTGAAGCATCGCTTTTCTATGCTATCTAGAAGACTTTTTTTTTAAACATGGTTTTTGTTAGGTTTTTCTGCATTTGAGGCCAACTCCCATTAATAGAAGTGCAATTAAGGAATTCAGAACTTAAGGAATACATTACCCAAATATCTCCAGGAACTTGCCCCATAATTAATAGAATTGGGGGATTTCCTGTACCTGCCCTGCATTCACAGTTGCTGCCACAGCCTGTCCGGGTCAGAGCCAAACTCCAGGGACTGGCCAGCAGCCAACACCAGTCAGCACTTGCCAGACTCCCAATGCATTTTATTTGCCAGGAGCCCTTAATGAGGATACCAGCTCTTCCACCCAGAGGAAAGAGCGACTCATTCTGCCCAGGGGGGGTCTGGGGAGGTCTGACCCAGAAGGTGGCAGCTGGGTGGCTGCTTGTAGCAGAAGAAAACGTTTTGTGGCTGGGAAATGAACAGAAGCAGAATGTTTTACAGAAGGGAGGATGGGAGGTTGGGACGGGAACAAGTCCTGGAAGGTCAGACTGAGGAAGGCTGTGAGCAAAGATCTGGACTGTTCTCTGGGCCGGGGAAGCAAGGCCAGGTCAGGAGGACAGGAGTCCTGGAGGGAGCGGATTGGGAGAGCCCCCCTCCCCGGAGGACAGGGTCCATTTAAGAGGCTATTACAGACCCCAGGGAGCACTAACCCACGGGGCCGGGGGGGGGGGGGGGTGGTGAGGCCCTGACTTGGCCTTGGCAGTTGAGCGGCTTTGGGAGGATGTGAGTAGGAGTTAGGGAGGGCGTTCAGGTAATGCCGAAGCTTTAGGCCTTTGACGTCATCCTCAGGGATGGGAGGAAGAGACTTGTGAGAAGGGAAAATAAATCTGGGACTTCTATACTCAGAGCCACAGCTCATCGGAGCTCGCACTCTGGCCTAGGGTGGAGAAGCGAGAGGGCGGCAGGACCTGCAGGTGTGGGGTCACCAGCGCACGTGCGTGGGGAGCAGGGGTCTCCCGGGACACTTCAGACGGGAACTGGAGCAACTAAGACACAGCCACCCAGAACGTGGACATGGAAAGGACCATTTGAGGAGGACGAGTTCCTTGTCAAGCGAGAGAAGGAATGAGAAGCCCAGAGGAAGTGCTGGGGAGAAGCCCAGGCGAGCGGGAGGAGCGCAGGGAAGGGGGACGCTGGGTCTGTCCCTCCAGTGTTGGATGCCGCGACATCCCTCAGGGACCCCAGTGTCCCTCTCCTGGCTGAATACCTAATCCCTGGCTTCGGTTTCCCCTTCCCTGTCCTTACAGTGCTCTAACCCGTCCTATGGGGGCTGTCGTCCATCCGCCACCTCTGAGGACATCTCCGCGGCTCTCCCCTCCCTCACGCTGCTCTGGCCCGTCCTCAAACACGCCAGGTGACTTCCCAACCTGGCCTGTGGGCTTCCCTCTCTAACCTGGATATTACTTAGAACAGTGTCCCGCGCACAGTAAGTGAACACTCCTCCTCTTTGACCTTAGCCCGCTTCCTCTGGGTCTCTCGTCCATCTCTCCCTTGACACCTGTTCTCTCAGGCCACTCCCCTCCCCCTTGGTGCCTTTCCCTTTCATGATCCAGTCTGCACCCGCACCCTTACCTTTGACATCCCCACTCGTTTGTCATTCTGTGAGAGAGCAAGGAAACAGCATGGGCAGAAGGTTAGTCCCGGAAGGTGACCTTGGCAGCTAACCCAGCCGTCTCTCATGGATCCTTGAGGCGGGATCAGCGTGGGTCGGGACATCAGCTAGGATAACGCTTCTGGCCCCTCATGCCTCATTCCCTGGGTCAGTCTGGAAGAAGGGATGGGGCACACACAACTCGGCCAGTTCTGGGTCTCCTCTCTGTGCAGGACAGTCAGTCTGCAGGACACATGTGCCAGCCCTGTCTCTGCCATGTGCTAAGGGGCCCCTGTGTGTGTGCTGGGGAGGCTTGTGGTCATCCCACTGTGCCAGGAATACACAGACACATTCGTTCAATTCAGGAGTGAGCATTAACAAAGCCACGTGGCTGCAGCTCTGAACCCACGCTCCTCAATTTGTTTCCTGAGAAGTAAAGCTGATATTATTCTCTCTACCTGACTACTGCTTTTATATCTCAGCTGGGAGGGGAAGAGAGGAGCCTTATCTATTGATCATCCTAAGTCCCTAACACTGGGGAAATAATGGTGACATTGTTTGATCTGGAGCTTCTGTGAATTTACAGGCTCCCACCTCACTGGGCCCTGGATCCCCCTGGTCATCCTTCCAGCTCCTTCGCTCTCCTTCCCATATGGTGAAGTCTGTACCAGCCTCTGCTACTTTCTTTAATCTCTGCCACACCATCACCTTCTTTCCCACAGATGTCATTAGCCCCTAAGAGTTAGATCTCTCCACTTTACCCATTCCAATTTCTGCATTTAAAAACCATTTTTTAAAAAAGAATGTAAAAAGTTGAATATGTTAAGGTATTTTGAAATAATCTGTTAAAAATGTTCCAACAACAGAAGGAAAATATAAGTCTGGGTCGGAGTGAAGATGAGTCGGCACTTAGGCCGTATTAATTTTCATTTAATCTTTTAGACTCCTCCAAAGCTGTTAATTGCAAACTTACTGTATGAAAGATAAGATGTGATGTGCTTTGAGCAGGAGGGATCATTATAGAGTTGGACTCCTGTTTACAAGTCAGAGAAATCCAGAGTGAAATCAGCTTGTATTGGGTTAGAGTCCAGCATGACCTAGCCACAGCGTGGGGTGGGAATGCAGCTGACCTTCTGGAACAGCTTGAAACCGGGTCCCAGGTACTGGGGACCTGGACTTTTCTTGCTTCCCACATTGCATGTCGGCTCTTTGGCTCTCATTGCATCTGGGTTTCTCCCACATGAAAACTGTGGGTCCCAAGTTTCACAGGTGAAGGCTGTCACCTCTTTAGACAACTCTTTTTCTCACCTGCAGTTTGGAAAAAAAAAAAAAATCACAGGAGAAGACCCCTACTGATCTAAGGATCAAGTTCCCTCGCATAGCGGTGAATGGGATAGAGTAGTAAGATATCATGAATCCTTTCAATCAATGGTAGGGGAGGAACAGTTTCCAAAAGAATAAAAATATGATTTACTAGGAAGGGGACACCGCACACAAAACTGTCACTAATGGCTACAATCTTTAGGAGGTCATTTTCTTGCAAAGTTTTAGAGTAGAATGCTGAATGATTCCTACCATTTTCAGCATACTAAATACAACTGATCAAATTTAGTTTTGTTTTAAAGACATTTTGAAAGAGTCTGTGTATTAAGGCATAGGCTGCATCAGTTTCCTGAAGTTAACAGTCCTGATGCCAAATAGGACCAACTACAGAATAGTTATTTAACTGACTCTGCCTGGAAGAGCTTTTTCAAGCACGATGCCTTGCCAGTATAGCAACTTGTGTCCAATTCTTCCTTTCTCATAGGACAGTTAGGGAAACAGAGAGCCCAATCCCACAGGCTCCATTGGCTAAAGCACCTTCACGTCATGGCTCTGTCTGGATTCCAGACTTGTGATCATCCATGCAGCAGCTGAATCGTCTCTCAAGAACTTGACGTTCAAGCTCATTTGAGGGTCAGTACCACAGTGCTTTATCAGAACTGGGAATCCAGCCTATCAGGAAAACTGTCTAGATTCCAAGGAATCTATCCCTCCAAAGAATTACCGAACTATTCCCCAGACTATTTAAATAACTCTAAAACCCAACATAAGCATTATTTTGTTATGTTGCCAGACTGTTTTCCAGCATAATTCACTAATTGCATTTGGGGGATTGAATAAAAAATAGCCTTCACTATGTTAGAATAAAACTGCTTACACCATCTATCATACCCCATTAAACAATCTCCACAGATTTGACATGCAAAAGATGACTGAAAGCAAAGATAAACTGTGGTTTGTGGACTATGGGTTTGGCACAGATCCACGTTGAAATAAATGCAAAATTGAAAATAAGCATCTAGGAACTTCTGTAGTAATCTGCCATTCTAATAACATCCGTGTGTGATCAATGAACTCATCTAATTGAACAGGAAATATACCATTTGGGATGTTTTCCAACCCGCATGAGTCACATATTGTGCTGAACTACATGTCCAAAGCCCATAGAATGACGTATCAGTCTAAATTGAATTAGAAGTTAAACAACAAAATGCAAAGAAAACAGAAGGAGATAACACTTCATGTTCATTAGAATAGCTATTAAAAAAAAATAAGGGCTTGGTATGGTGACTCGTGCCTTGCCCTTTGGAAGGCCAAGGCAGAGAGTTGTTTGAGGCCAGAAGATTGAGACCAGCCTGGGCAACATAGCAAGATCATTTTCTATAAAAAATTCAAAAATTAGCCAAGCCCAGGAGTTTGAGGTTGCAGTGAGCTACAATGATGCCACTGCACTCTAACTTGGGCAACAGATGCCATTACACTCTAACTTGCATTCTAACTGTCTCAAAAATAAACAAACCCCAAATAACAAGTGTAGGTGAGAATATAGAGAAATCGGAACCACTGAGTATGGCTGGTGGGAATGCAAAATGGCATAACTGCTGGGGAAAATAGATTGATGGTTCCTCAAAAGTTAAACACAGAATTATAATATGATCCAGAAGGTCCACCTTTGGGTGTATATACACAAAAGAACTGAAGGCAGGGATACATACAGACACTTGTACACCAAAGTTCATATCCCAATACCCAAAGTGTGGAAATAACCCAATGTCCACCAGCAAATCAATGAATAAAATGTGGTATATCTATGAGGACTATTGGACTATGTGGGATAACGGACTATTATTCAGTTTTAAAAAGGAATGAAATTATAATACTTGCTTCAACACAAGTAAACTTTGAAGAAGTTATGCTCAGTGAAATAATCCAGACATAAAAGGACAAACACGACATGATTCCACTCACATACGGGGTACCTAGAGTAGTCAAATTCATAGAGACAGAAAGTGGAATGGAGGTGAACAGAGTCTGGAGGGAGGGAGAATGAGGGTTATGATTTAATGGGGACAGAGTTTCAGTTTGTGATGATGAAAAAGTTCTGAAAATGGTGCTACAGACTGGATGTTTGTCCCACCTCCATCCCCCCAACCAAATTCACAGGTTGAAATGCAATCCCCAAGGCAATGGTATTTGGAGATGGATCCTTCAGGAAGTGATGAAGTCAGGAGGGTGGGCCCCTCATAGGTGGAATTAGCACCCTCATATATGAGACCCCAGAGAGCCTCTGTGCTCCTTCGACCATCAGCAAGAAGACACTCTTCTGTGACCCTGAAAGCAGGCCCTCACCAGACATCGAATCTGCCAGCACCTTGATCTGGGACTTCCCAGCCTCCAGAACTGTGAAATACATTTCAGCTGTTTAAAGCCACTTAGTCTACAGTATTTTGCACCTGAACAGACTAAGACAAATGCACTGTGGTGATAATAGTATGGCTCTGTGAACGTACTTAATGTCACTAAATCACATACCAAAAAATGGTGAAAATGGTAAGTTTTGTCATGTAGAGAAAATGTTATCCCCCTCCCCCTCGACAGAAACAAAACTTGTTCTTCACATCACACAGTCCTAGATGATATGTCATTTGATTCTGAACCAAATAAAGTTTGAAAAATGCTGCATAAAATATTCCCCACTTGGAGTTCATTAGGCTTAGACTAACCAGTTCCAAGAAATTCTTACTAAGAAACTCTTCTAATTTTAGTTCAACATTTCCTAAATATATGAACTTCCTAATCCATGTTTTTCACCACACACGTTTTAATATTTCATGCAACACAGTTTAAGAAATGTTGAGCCAGATGGACAACTGGAACGGGCCTCATCCACTCACATCACACAGATAAGAGTTAAATAGTCATCATACTTTGGTTGTGACCCACCATCTAAAGCTGTCAACCTTTAATCAGCTCCTACCCTGGCAATGCCACCCTGCCAGGCATGTGAGCTGTTAGGAGTCAGACATCAAGGTCTGATTCAACCCGGCATCCTTTAAGCTTCACGACAAAGGACACATTTCACCCTTGTCTCTCTATAGGGCTACGAGTTACGATAACGATTTACTAGGTAGGGGTGACCCCGGGAACAAAGTACTTCATAGTCTAGGTCAGGCATGTGGATGACATTAGAAAAAGAAACAGACGTTTAGAGGCCAAATGGGTGTGCGGAGCAGGAACCATATTGATAGATCCAAATACCATTACCCCTATCATATTCAGAGGTCTCGACCTCTCTATGACGAAGGCTAAAAAGTCAGCAAGAAAGGAAATACCACAAAGTAAAAAAAACAAAAACAAGCCTTGCACTCGTCGATCTAGACCATGGGCTGAAAATAATTTTAGTATTTAAATTTTTCAGCTGCAGAAGAGTCTACTTAAAGCATGCTGCTGATATTAAAATGTAGAAGAGACGCACAGCGTAGGAATTCAAAGCCAAAAAGAGAAGTTGGGTGGAAATGTCGCCACTGCTCCTTTTATGTTTTCAAGTTTATCAGGTTCTTACCCCAAGTTAAGGCTGCCTTTACTCTTCCAAATTTTTTCTATGTAATTCAAAAAAGGTGTGGAGAAAAGCTTGTCTTCCTATAACTCTAGATTCTTAACTTTGTAATCATGTACAAGTGGAAACCACATTTCATCTTCAAGGAATGTTTAAAAAAAAAAAAAGGATATCCAAAATAATAAATTTTCCATGGATACTGGCTTCCTCTTTCCAACTTAGTGTTTGGCCTAATTTATACAATAAATCTAATGGGGGAAGTTATCTCTCTCAAATAGCACCTAGCACATTCTTGGCAACTACAAAGAGTTAACACATTGCATATGTAGTTCACATTCACAAAACAAGATATCTGAGAAAAAGATCACCAAGGGGGGAGAAGAAGGCAAGAGTAAATACAAGGAATGTTGAGGGCCATGGATGTGGCTGCAAGGGACCTTCTAAGCGCTTGGTTGTTTGAGGTGTATACATGAGTAAAACCAGGGAGTACTGAAGCCCTTTAAGGTGGCTGGGGCTTTGCGATTCCTACCTCATTTAATTGTAGCAACCCCAGCCCTAAGTACCCCTACCTCAAAGGCACAGAAAAAGAGGTGTGTAAAATCAGTTCCCTGGAGTTACTGTTTACGTTTACAGTTTCAGTTTGCAATGATGAAAAAGTTATAGAGGTACACGGTGGTGATAGTCGTAGATATATGTAATGCTAGTGGACTGTATTCTTAAAAATGGTTAAAATGGTAAATTTTTGACGTACCTGTTACCACAATAAGAAAAAAAAGGAAGTTCAGTAACATCCCAAGGTCATACAGCATGTCCATCTTACAGCTAACGGATAGGCCAGTTTCCTTCAAAAGTCACAGTCTTCCTCTGCATTTACCCCAAATAATGCTAAAGATGGTGGTGACAATTATAAATATCGTCATCACTGATCCTGGAGTGCTTTCTAAGTGTCAGACACTGATCTAAGCAATTTATGTATATGTACATACTTAAGCCTCATATCAACCCTATGAGGTAGGGATCACACACTATTATTATCCCCATTTTCAGATAAGAAAGTAAGGAGACATTATGTAATTTCCTCAAGGGCACACGACTAAATAAAGTGGTCAAACTAGGAATCAAATCCAGGCAGTCTGAGTCCAGGGCCCTGGCCACTTAGCCCTTCACTGCCTTGCCTCTTGGTGCATAAATGGAGGCATCGAGCATAGAAAGACATAAACCCCACTAGCTTCAAGCTAGTCAAGAATGTGAATAGGTTATAAACAATGTTCCGAGGGGCTAGTAAGTGTCCGTTCTCTCCTAGTCTCGGGGAGGACATTCTGAAAACTTGCTTGACTACCATCTTCCATGGGGCTGGCTCTCTGTGGGCCTGTGGATCACGCTGGGCCTGAACCATGATGGTGGCAAGCAACAGCACGCACACTCAGCTCTGTGTGACGGTGGCAGCCTATGACTCAGTTCCCCATTCCTCCATGAGTTAGCTTGCAGGGATTCATACTCATGCATGTACTAACTATTTTAGAACTTGCACATGGTTTCAATAAGTTTTTTAAAATTCACCTGGAATAGTTTAATAGTTAATAGTTTAAATAATGTGTTCATTGCAACATTATTCACAAGAACCAAGAGATGGAAACAATCTAAGTGCCCTTCAATGAGTGAATGGATAAAAAAAAGTAGTGTATATATATATACATATATATTCATAATGAACTATTATTCAGCCACAAAAAAGAAAGAATTCCCATCTTTTGTGACAGCATGGATGAACCTGGTGGGCATTATACTAAGTTAATAAGCCAGGCACAGAAGGACGAATTCTGTCTGATCTCACTTGTAGACAGAATCTAAAAACACTGAACTCTCAGAGAATAGAATGGTGGTTGCCAGGGTCTTGGGGGGAACTGGGGAGAGGTTGTTCAATGGGTATAAATTTTCAGCTATAAGATTAATAAATTTGGGGGCTGTAATGTACAGCATGGTATCCATAATTAATAAAACTATACTGTATACTTGAAATATGCTAAGAGTAGGTCTGTACTGTTCTCCCCACACTTGATGTGGAGACAGACGGGTTGATCAGCTTGACCGTGGTGATCATGTATATGCAGTTCCAATCACCATGTTGTACACCTTAAATGTACAAATGTTTATTTATCAATCATATATGAAGAAAGATGAAAAGTAAATAAATAAATAAATAAATAAATACAATTGTCAGCCTCTGTTCGTTAAACGTTCAGTTCTATAGCCATCTGGTTCTCGAGTTCTTTCCAATTCTTTTTAATTACCTTTTCATCCTCTCCTAAAGGAATTGGTAGAGTCAGGGTTTCTATTCCTGGGGTCAATTTTTTATAACTTTCGTTTTGTTCAGAAATCATCCTTTTCCTCTGAGTTTCAAGCCTCTTACCATAGGCCAGTTTGTACAAGTCTCAAAATGATTTTCATTCGTTATCTAGCTACTGATTTGCATTTCTTTTCTTTTTCCTTATTGTTCATTTATTCTTTTGCTATCTTATGCTTTCCTTAATTGCCCTTTCATGGGATTTATCTAGATCGTTCCAAAGAAACAGGTTTTGGATTTCTTCATTCATTCTTCCTTCCTTTTAATTTCAGCTTTTATAATATTTATTCATCCTTCTATTTGTTTAGGTTCATTTTGTGTCTCTTTATGTCCTATGCGGAGTAATAAGTTGTCTTATTTTTTTCTTTATTTTTCAGTAAAGAATAAAAAATATTCTGAGGATAGCTGTTGCTGGGTTTAAAAGTGTTATAATAAAATATTCTCATTTTCATTTATTTTCTGATAACTTTAACTTCTTCTTTGGTTTCTTTCTGATCCCAGTGAGTGTGTTTTGTAATTTGCAAGTAGATAAAGTTTTTAAAATTGGCTTCTTGTTTTTTATTTTTATTTTTTTGACACAGAGTTTCCCTATGTCGCCCTCGGTAGAGTGCTGTAGCATCACAGCTCATGGCAACCTCAAACTCTTGGGCTTAAGTGATTCTCTTGCCTCAGCCTCCCAAGTAGCTGGGACCACAGGCACCTGCCACAACACCTGGCTATTTTTTTGTTGCAGTTGTTTAGCTGGCCCGGGCTGGGTTCGAACCCACTACCCTCAGTATATGTGGCTGGCACCATAACCACTGTGCTATGGGCGCCAAGCCTCTTGTTTTTTATTTTTATGGCTATAGCATCATGATGAGCATATGATCTGTTATATCATATGCTTTACGATTCCTTTTTCTTTGACCTTTTTAAGGGTTTCTTTGTGATCGAGTACATGATGGGACATTATTTCATGGACATTTAACTGCCTTTTATATATTGACTACAGTCTTTGAAAATTGACATGAAACCCGATCACTTAACAATTGTTGTAGGACATCTTACATGATGGGATGAGATAAAGCATGAGATTTGGAATTTTAAAATCCTGTCTCTTCTCTTCATAGGCAGGGGGTTCAGTTAGCTCCTGTGTAAAATGCCAATGGTGCTTACCTGCCTCACAGTGTCATCAGAGAAAAGTAAATGAGCCTGGTGTGCTCTCCCATCCTACAGCGTGCCTCCCTGAAGCCTCAGGCAGCTACTAAAATACGCCCTGTAAGAAACAGCTCCTCCACAGCCCTGGCAGGCCACAAAAAAGCCCTCAAACAGAAACAGTCTTGGCTATGTGGTGGCTCATGGCTATAATCCTAGCACTCCGGGAGGCTGAGGCAGGTGGATTGCTTGAGCTTGGAAGTTCAAGACCAGCCTGAGCAGGAGCAAGACACTGTCTCTACTACAAATAGAAAAACCAGCTGGGTGTGGTGGTGGGTGCCCGACGTCCCAACTACTACGGATGCTGAGGCAGGAGGATCACTTGAGCCAAGAGTTTGAGGATGAGCTATGATGATGTCATGACACTCTACTCAGGGTGACAGAGTGAGATTCTGTCTCAAAACAAAAAAAGAAAGAAAAAGAAACTGAGTCTTGACAGGCACTCTGGACCATAAAACGGGAGAAAGGCACATACTGCTGCGTGCATGTCACAATGTCACATGTGCCACAGAAGACTGTAAGAAAGGCAGTCATCCCAGACCAGGAGTCTTTTGAAACAGTTAAGCATTTCAAATCCCTTAAAACACTGCTGGAGTGGTTTGAGTATGCAGTGGGTGGGGGAGAGGAGGGGGAGGAAGAACTTAAAGCAATTTTGCTATTATGCTTAGTGCTGGAGAGAATATTTTTGAAACTCAAGACTGATTGAGACGGACATCAAAAGACTTTGATTTGTTTGATGTTTAGACATCTATACATAACACAGATCACTGCTGTATTAATGATGACCGTCTGTATGCCAGATGGACTGTGCAGCTATGTCAGAAGCCATCTGACGCGGTGCCACTGGAGAAGCAGATTAAGGTAAAATCGTGCTAGCACAAATGGTTCCCCCACCCCATGCTTAAGGGCGCAACACCCTCTCGTGATTTGAAATAATTCAGAAAATCAATTCTTAAGACCTCTCCTGCCTGGGTAAATACCACTGTGTGAGAATCAGAAGTGGCAATATTACACCCACTCAATTTACGTGGCCAGGCAAGGCAATTTATGTGTCTTACAGGACAGGAAATGGGGTGTGGTGAGCAGCCCCAACGTTCAGAGGTATAAATAAAGTCAGCTTAGCACAGTGTCTAGCCAGGACTTACAGAACCGTTTTTAATTAATTTCTAAAAACAGCTTCTACACTGAGTATCTTGACCAGCAAAAAACAAGAAAACCAAAATACACGCCATTCTCTCCTCCCAGAACATCCTTTTGGTGCCACTAAAAAATTGCTCATTTTTCTTTCCTTTATACTTATTTATTTTTGTTTTTCATCGTTCCAACCCTCAAGTGGAATGAGATCATTTTCTCTTGTTAGCTTTTATTCACATGAAATACAAATGGTTGATAAATATGTGGGGGAGATTTTCACTTACTCCCCCAAAGTTCACATGCAAAATAAAATAGCATGAACAGTTTTACCCATCCCATTGGCTAAGATCAATAAAGAATTTTTCTTTTTTCTTTTCTTTTTTGAGACAGTCTCACTCTGTTGCCCTGGGTAGAGTATCATGGCATCATCATAGCTCATAGCAACCTCAGATTCTTGGGCTCAAGCGATCTTCTTGCCTCAGCTTCCCAAGTAGCTGTGACCGCAGGTGTCTGCCACAATGCTCAGCTAATTTTTCTATTTTTTAGGGGGTTTTGCTCTTGCTCAGGCTAGTCTGGAACTCCTGAGCTCAAGGGATCCACTGGCCTTGACCTCTTTGAGTGCTAGGATTACAGGCATGAGCTGCCACTGCTGGCCTGAACAAAGAATTTTAAGATCCAGTGTTGGAGAAGGTATGAAGTTGATAGCCTCAGATTTAACCAGCAAGTGGTTCTATATTATCCTTTGGAAGAGTGATTTAAAAATAAATGTCAAAAGCTTCAGGGTTTTTTTTCTCGAATTCAGCAATTCACCTTTTAGGAATCTGTCCTGAAGACAGATGGAACACACACAAAGATTTCCGGAAGAAAATGTCCATTGCAACATTGTTTAACATGAAAAACTGGGCGCAACATGAACATCCAACAACAAGAAATTGCTTAAATAGAATAATGGTATATACTTTTGTTGGTACAATATATGTTTATGTTAGGCATTAGAATGATTCGAAGAATTTCAATGCTGAAGTCCAAAGGTGATATTCAAAAAAAGTTTGTAAAATCATATGTAATTGAACTATTCACAATAAGCCCTGTTAACATTAGGATGTATAATTTTAAAGTTATTTTCCGCTCCTTCTAAAAGTCTGAGATTTTTCAGATAAGTAGGGTGTTCACATGGTTAAAAAAAAAAATACAGAAAAAGGAGGACAGTGCCTGTGGCTCAGTGGGTAGGGCACCGGCCCCATATACTGAGAGTGGTGGGTTCAAACCTGGCCCCGGCCAAACTGAAACAAAAAAGATAGCCAGGTGTTGTGGCGGGTGCCTGTAGTCCCAGCTATTTGAGAGGCTGAGGCAAGAGAATCACCTAAGCCCAGGAACTGGAGGTTGCTGTGAGCTGTGATGCCACAGCACTCTACTGAGGGCGACAAACTAAGACTCTGTCTCTTAAAAAAAAAAAAATACAGAAAAAGGTATATGGTAAAGTTTCCCTCCTACTCAATGTCCTCCAGCCACCAAGATTCCCACCCCCCAAACAACTAATATTTTGAGTTTTTTGTGTATATTTCCAGACATATTTTGTGTACAGTCATCCCTTGTCTACATAGGGGGTGAGTACACCTGAATCTGCATGTACTCAAGTCCCACAGTTGGCCTTGCAGCACCTGAATATACAAAAAGTTAGCTGTCTCTTAAAAATGGGCTTCACGGCTCAGTGCCTGTGGCTCAATCGGCTAAGGCGCCAGCCACATACACCTAAGGTGGCGGGTTCGAATCCCCAGCCCAGGCCTGCCAAACAACAATGATGGCTGCAACCAAAAAATGGCCGGGCGTTGTGGTGGGCACCTGTGGTCCCAGCTACTTGGGAGGCGGAGGCAGGAGACTCACTTAAGCCCAGGAGTTGGAGGTTGCTATGAACTGTGATGCCATGGTACTCTACCCAGGGGGATAGCTTGAGGCTCCGTCTCAAAAAAAAAAAAAAAATGGGCTTCACATATTGGGAATACTGAATTTTCCAGCCACATTTGGTTCCAGATGCAGAACCTGCTGATATGGAAGGCCTACTGTATATTAAAAAACAAAACAAAACAAAACATTAAGTGGGTCCTGGAAGCTCAAACCTGTGTTGTTCAAGGGTTAACTGTACATACAAATTTACTTACACATATTCCACATCCCCCCCACCATTTTTTAAAAACCTAAAGTAGGTACATGTAGCTTTAAAAAAGTAATCAAAGATAAAGAATGCCATCATTTATTTTTTAGAATGATGATATGGTGTTCCATGCTAAGACCATGCCAAAATTAGAATAAATACATAATTTATTTTCCAAATCAAGATGCTTTTGAAAGGGAAGGGGTCTACTATTACTATGGCAGAATGACCAGCATAAACCAAGATGCCTTCAGACAGAGCTGGATATATGGTCATCCTAGCTGCACATGACCATAACCTCTCCAATTAGTCCTCTGTTGGACACTGAAGTTGCTCCTAATCATTTGCTACTGAAAAATTGTTGCAGTAAAAAAGTTTCTATGTGTCCTTTCACACAGTGGGAGTGCATCTGTGGAAATACTTAGAAGGGAAATTGTTCCGTGAAAAGATATTTACAATGGGCGGCATGTGGCTGGAGTAGGGCACCGGCCCCATATACCAGGGGTGGCGGGTTCAAGCCCGGCCCTGGCCAAAACTGCAAAAAAAAAAGATATTTATATTGTTTTAATTGGCTAGATATTTTTACATTGTCCTCCATAAAGGCTGCCATCATTTTCATTTTTTTCTGAAATAAGCAAGTAAAGCTTTTATAATAAAGAATAAAACAATAAGTTACTTTCAAAATTAAAAATTATTTGAAAAATGTAGGTTAAGCAAGTTGAAAGCATTCTTAGTCATAAACACATAGAAACACAAGACTGGAAACAATTAAAGCTGAGTGTATTTAGACTATATAGGAGTTTCAAAAACAAACATGAACCACATAAGAAACGTGTGCAATGAATAGATGGTGCAGTCGCAAGGAACAAGCTCTTTGTAAAAAATATTACTGTGCATCTCCCATCCCCCCCTTCTTACTTTTTATCTTATACATTCTTCTCTTTGTCCAACTAGGTAAGTTTTTTTCATCTAAAGTCAGTAAGTGACAACCAATGGCTGATAAATGCCTGTGGTTGGGTTTGGTTGGTGGTTGGTTTGGTTTGGTTTGGAGTTTTTTGGGTTTTCTTTTTTCCTCAAAAAACAAATAACTCCCCAAACTGCTATTTGACTACTTACAGGAAACTATTAAAATTGTTAGCTCTGAAGCCCAAAGAGGTAGAGAAATCTCTCGGGAGGCCAACTGGTTGAGAGGATTTGCTAAACTTGTGCCATTTCAACATTGTAAGAAGCAAATATCTACCATCACCAAAACAGACTCTTTCCTGCCTTGGGTATCTAAACTCTGGGAGAAAAGAAACATACTCTCCCACTTATAAAATGAAATCTCCACTTGCCAAAAATATGTTCTAATAATCTCATATATTCAGGCCCTAACCATAAACATCTTACTACTCATGAGACATTCCTAATATAAGCTTTAGATCTACCATATAAAGTTGCATGCCAAGAAGTTACCAGACCAAGTACAGAGTGTTCTCAGTGGATGAGGGAGGATGGCGATGAGAACTTTTGTCATAGCCACATGATGAAACAGCACTTAAAAATTATTTCCAAAAGAATACACCATAAAATGAATATAACTTTAGAATTTTGTATTTGTGATAGATACATAGAACCATAGCATCAGGCTGGCATGTAACGAATATTTCCTGAATGACTGCATTTGGGGTAAGACAGACATTTACCTGTTAAAATCACACCTGCTGAAACAATACGGAGCTAAAAGGCAAAACTGACCTTTCTCAATAGCAACCCTTTTCCAAATCAGAAATGTGAAAGAAATGCCAGCGTGTCAGTGCCTTCACACTTACAGCAGTAACCACCGCTACTAGTCACAGAATACTCGGGTTAGTCTTCCTCCCATGGAAATTTAAAGGTTGTTTCCAATCTCTCTGCTACTTCAAAATATGTTGAAATGTAAAGTGTGTGTGTGTGTTGTAAGTGATTTCCTGTAGGGCTAAAAAAAAAAAAAAAACCCTTAGATGTGAAACTGTGTTAAAGTATTTCACAGATATTATTCTTTTCATTCTCATAACAGCCCCACAAGATGGGTTCAGTGGCTCCTAATTTATAGATGAGGAAATTAAAACTAAGGTTCAGCGTGGTAAAATCATTTCTCCAAGGTCACACAGATAGCTAGCAAGTGGTAGAGGTGGGGGTTAATCCTAAAGCCAAATGCCCTTCCCTTTTCACTCTTACCTAGCCTCATAAATGTTTTCTAGAAGCCAGAAACAAATAACATAATGGAACGTCCAAGCCACACCTGAAGTCTGATCATCTAAATTCAAAACGTTAAAACAATGAACGGGATGGTGGCTTAACTGACAGGTTTGCAGCGTGCCCTGGTCTTCCACTGATGGGTCTGGATCCTATAACATGACAAGGACACTCATGGTCTTTAGTCAAGTTCAGGAAAGTCCCCCCCAAACCCTCAACCCATTTTGTCTTTTTGAGATCTTTATTCCATGACCCCTGGCAGATCCCACCTGATTCTGTACTTAGGATCTTCCTGGAATAAAGTTAGTTCAACAAAAGTCACGGTATTTCCTGCCTCCTGGGTTTGCTTTATAAAAGAGAGGTCCATTTGGATAATTTGGCACAAATTCCCTCACAGATGGCATATAAGAGAGATTTGTCTTCTTAATAATCTATAATTATATTATAGATGGGAACCATGGCAAAGGGCCAGGGCTCAGAACTTTTAAAATAGTTCTTAGAGCTAATGACCTAATAGCCATTAGCCTTTCTAATGGCGTATCTCCCCTCGGGGACTTTGTAACACTTTACACATGCAAAGTGTGTATGACAACATTTACAGAGGGCCTTGACATGTCTCAAAAGAAACCTTAAAAATACGGGTTTTCTTTTATCTAGCAATTTTATGACTGGGAATTTGTCCTAAAAAAAACGGTCAAGTAAAAAGATTTACGTACACTACTGTCTATCACGAGCTGATTTATAACAACTTAAAAACAGAAACAACCCAAATGCCCAGCAATAGGAGAACACTTCAGTAATTTATTGTACATCCATATGGGAAAAAAAAAAATCTGCCCCCATCAAAATAGTGCTCTCAAAGAATACTTAATAACACAGGGGAATCCACATGATCAAGGTCAAGGGGAGATGAAGGCTAGAAAGCTGACGGGTAGTACACCCTCAGCCATGTCATTTAATACACCCAGGGACACAAAGGGAAGAACATAAGCCAGAAGGCAACAGTGTTGAGTGGTCTGTTGTGCACGATCTTATTTTCCCCTTTATATATTTTTAAATTTTTATTTTCACATACTGATATTATATATTATAGTTATATCCAGAAAAAAGATGACTTTCTCAGCTCTGGGCCTTCCCCCGCCTCTGTCGAGCCAATTAGACACGGGCTACTCCTCTCTTGCCTCTTGCTGTGTGACCAGTTCACCAATTACTGGCATCATCACTGGTGGGTAGAAAGAGGGGACGTGATGGCGAAATTCAAAGCCATCTTTTTGGTAGAAGGGAATGACTGCTGTACATTTGTTTGGAGAAGATTCAAAAGTCCTACTGTGGCTAACGTGACTCGGAGATATTCTTTATCTACATAACCCCTGAGGTAGATACAGTCCCAGGGCTGTAGACAACCACATCTTGGTCTAAGAAAATACAAACCTCTAAAGTAAAAATGTCCAGGACATCACTGGGTAGCAACGGCCTTTGTGAAGCAACCTCCCTTCCCCTTGGCCCACTCTTGTCTGACTCTTCCTTCCGTTTTCTCCTTCTTGATGCCTTAGGTCTGGAAAGTTCTAAACCAACCTAAGAATTACGACCTAGGTCCTTCCCCACTCCTTAGTCAAAATGCTGTCAAACTGTCCAGATATGGAAACCAAAACACCAACTCCAAAACACCAACTCCATACTCTGGCCATACACCTTCACAAACTCTTAATTCCAGTTTGTTTCAGCCCGACCTTGCATGCTTTTCCTTTCTGTTCTCTCTTCCTTCCATAGGAAAGAATCTGCTTCCCGTTATTTCCCTTGACCTGACTCATTTGAAGTTTGCTGCTAAGAACCTTGCTTTCTGCTGCCAGAAAGTCTGATCTCAGAGGTCCTTTTTATATTTATCTTGTTGTCAAGTTCCATATAACTCAAATTCTACTCTTAATTTTCCTTTTGGAATGAAGATGTCTCATATTTTCTTTCCTTAAGTTAAAAAAAAAAAGGATTGTAAAAAGTTGTGGAATATGCCATCTTAGCCTCTGAAATGTAGTATAAAACCAACAGTAATCTGCTTAACCCAATGTATTGCTAATTATCAAACATTTGTTTCTATGTGGTTCTAAGCCCCCAGACTGTGTGTATCTTTATATAATTTATAATAATTTGCGTGGAGCCCCTGCAGGTGAAGATGGCACTGATTGTGTTACATTTGCAGGGGGAGTTGCATTCTGAGAAGTTCGACCAGGCTGCATTAAGTGCAGCCGTTAACATGCCTCTTTGTCTCTCTTGGGTACTCAGCGCCCACATTCACTCTCTCCACTTGCTCCTGCCCTTCTCAACAAATATTCTGAGAACTTCTTTCATTGTTCATTCATGTTTAGGTAGAAATCAGTAGAGATACATCCCCAGCCTCAGTTATATTTCTAGTTTACTATCAGTGAAAGGCTGGTAGACAGCACACCTATAAAGGCTCGTGGATACCTAGCAAGGATAGGGGTGAATTTTTCAACATCTTTGATATCAAACCACATAGGAGCCATCCACTTCACCTTCCTGTAAAGCCAGGCTCCACTGTGGAGTCCCACTGTGAAGCTTGTCACCCTGGAAAAGCCAGTACCATTGCTGGTTCCATGGTCAAACCCACATCCATCTGGCCCTGTCTCATGCTCAGAACGCACTAGTTCATGTCCTCGTAACAAACGTCCAACTCTGAGATCATCCAATGGAACGTGGTGGCTCCCCCTTATAAACTCATGGTTTCTGAACTCAGCTGAGTCCCCATGGAGACCACAATCTTCTCCCGTTCCCCTCAGCAACTCATCCAACCTCCTGCTTCTCTCTCCATGTGGCACAACACCCCGCCGGTTATTCTCAGCTGTCCCTGCCTGCTGCTGCACTGACCACACTGGGACCCTCCGGAAGGGCACTGTAGACACTCCACTCCTTATTTACACACCCCTGCGTTCACCTCCCTTCCCTTCCCGCGAGGATGTAATAAGTCTTCTCTTCCTCGTCAAGACCATCCCTTCCTAACTTCCAAGGCTTCTGTCCTTCTCCCTATCTCATCCTCATCTCCAACTTCACTTTCTCACCCGTCTTCTTTTCCTTGTCCCATACGCAAGATAAAAAACCTTTCTACCCTAGAGAATGATCCCCCAGGGACTGTGGCTGCCTCAGCTTGACACCCTTCTCTTCCCTTCTGTCTCAGCCCTCCTGCCTGTGGGACAGAACCAGTCACAGCCTTGATTTCTCTCCTCCTGTTTGATCCCTTCACAATCTGACTCCAATTTTCACCATCTGGTACAAATCCTCTTACAGTCGACAGTCATTCCTACTTGCGAATCCCAGGGACAGCTTTGTTGCAATGTGCTAACTCTCTACCTGCCCTTGACAGGGTCCATTCCCTGTTCTTCCTTTAGACGCCCCCCTTCTCAGTGATCCCTAACACTTCACTTCCCACTCTTTCTCTGCTCCCTTTTTCCAGGCTTCCTCCCAATTCCTCCTTTTCCCTTCTTCCTTAAATGACAGTTTCCCCAGGTCACACCCCACTGCCAATCACTCTTCCTGGTCTGTTCTTGTGTGTCACTGACATTCATCCTCCTGGTTTGACCTCTGCCTAAACATTACTGATCCTCAAATCCTTCTTGGCTGTCCAGGGCTCTGACCATGTATTTTAATGCCACAAAATGTCCCAACAAGGGTCACTGTTAGTGCATAGATCTAACACACCACGATTCATTCTTTGTCCGGAGTTAATGCCTCTGAATAAGCCTAAGCATGTAAACCAAAATAAATGGAGGTTCCTATCTCCTCCATTGCAACACTAATGCAAAACATACCGCTGAGGAAAAAGAGGGTTGAGCAGAACAAAAGAAAGCCTTTGACTTTAGATTTAAGGGCTCCTGTTGAAACCAGAGAGTCCCTACAGAAATTCAGTGGAAGCGAGACCACATGTTTTGAGATCCTTTCTTTAACCCCTTGGGAAGCAAAGTTTTGTTAGTGCTATAACCAGAATTCCTCAGGTAAGAGCTTTGCTTTAGGGCCACTGGTGAAGGCGCAGAACAGTCACAGAACTGAGTGGGAGGCAGACTTGCCATTTTGCAGTGTTTAAGCTGAATATTTTCTGGAGGTCACAGAGTACATTGGTAAGTGTACTCTGCATTACTGGCACACATGGTAGCACCCGACCTAACCTCCCACATGGGACCTGCCCCTGCCCCACCAGTCTGCAGATTTGTGCTGGGCAGCTCCTCGGCTGCGTCCTCAGCAACGATGCTACTAATGGTTGTCGTCTGCTTTTCTACGTTCCATCCTGAAGAGAAATTCGGTCACAATAGCAAGAGAAATGCTAACTGGATTAAACAGTGTAGGAACTTCAAAGCATAAATCCCTTCCAGAAAATGTTGAGAAATAAGATTTTGCTCTAATCAACAGAATATTTTTCAGTGAATTAAAGTGAATTTGATGCACAGCCAATATTGAAAATCTGCTCTTAGGGGTGTTTTCAGAGTCCTTATTATGTACCCTTATCTTTGAAATTCTCCCCAGTACTGTGTACAGTCCTGGACTTAACTACCTTGACCTTCCTTCTCTATTAATTTGAGTGTGTACAATATATTGATTTTAGTACTTGGTAAGCGGGAGGTACTGTAGGAAATATGTTCAGCCAGAATAATTTTTTTTTTAAGCCTCAGATTCCAGCTGCATCTTACTTTATAATTTATTGTAGAGGGAAGACTCTCTTATTCTTTTGCTTCGTGTTTCCAGATGGAGGAAGCCCCAGTAGGATAATACCCTTGGGCGTCTTTCTGCGCCTTGCTCCTGTGTTACCTGAGCTGTGTTCCTGGAAAGGGGCTGAGTGTGTTCAACCACGCCTCTTCCTCCAGCTTCTCAGGACAACCATGTGTAGCATCATTGCTGAGGACGCAGCTGTCCCTTTTACTCCCTGCTACAAGTTCTACAGAAGCAGCCCCTCCAGAGGAGGCCTGCATTGTGGGCACCTCCCGGGGCTGGGTGGGTAAGTCTGGCTTAGCCAAGCCAGAAATAGCAGCAAGCCCACTTGCCGTACACCAAGTGGGTTTGCTGCCTTCAGACTGGCTCTTACCATCAACACAGTTAACACCTGGATCTCTGTCTCACTCCTGCAGCTCTCAAGAGGGGTAACTGGTGACCACATTACTAATCCTGAGCAAACAAAATCAATTATTAAACAATACCTATTTGCTGGTTGGGGTCCAGACATTTACATAGTCAATTCTTCTCAGTTTCTCTCAGTTGACAATTCCTATTTAATACTTTACAAAGCATACCAAAAATTGTTTTAATTACATGGAACAACTTATCAGTTACATTCTGTCTGTGTTTTCATTACACCATATCTGGAAGGTCAACAGGATGAAAAACAAACACGAAGAGACCAAAGAGAATAAAAATGTAATGAGAATGCCAAGGAGCAAAGACAGGCCATTGTAACCCGAATTGGGAGGCGAATAACATGTCCAAAAGACCAAGAATTTGAGAAAATACTTTCAAATGTTTATTTTTGCAATCAGTTTCAAAGTCAAGCAACCTCTTTCAGCGGTTACTTACTTTTTCACAGGAACTGCCAACACCTAGCCACGTAGCCTCACTTTATTTAATGACAAAGATGACAATTTATATTCAATTATATCCTGCAATAGTCATAGACATTTCATCGACATTTTGGCCCATTTTAGCAGCACCATATTTTTCTCATTCGGTTTTTCTGAAGGAAAGCCAGAAGAAATAATCCAGTTTAGAATATTTTTCTAGCATTAGTGTTTGAAGAAATTTAGATCCCAAAATAAGTAGAACATGACATCACAACAGTTTTGAATACACAAACTCAGTGTTTATGTGGGTTGAATCCATGACACTCCCTGGCAAGGGATGCCACAATTCTTGTCCTGTTAATTTTGGTGTGCCAGATCATCTGCTATATTAGTGGGGCCAAGGCTGGGTCTGGATCACCTTTTTGTTTCAAAATTACTTTCAATTAGACGATCGATTGTAAAGGAATGGGAAAGCTTCCTGTGTGGTAAGTCTGCCATTTCACTATCACTTTTAGTTACCAGTACTGCATTCTTTTAACCCTTTATTCCTCAAATGTCATTTTATTGCCTATGTTGAATACATGTCGGAGCTGCAAATTTTAAGAACATTACCTAAGAAGTGAAATAAAACCTGGTAGTTCCAGAGTAAATAAATACATAGAAAAAAGAAAGAAAGAAACCAACTTCTATCACATGCAGAATTACCTAAAGATGGGCTGAAGTGTACCAGAAATTAGCCACATTTTTGTCACTGAAGCCTTTCAAGCTTAGCCTGAGCAGGTCTGAGGTGGGGACTCAACCCAGTAATTCCTTGATCTCAGCCATGAAAGTCCTTCTAAGTGCCCCAAAGTGCCCATCAGATCAGTTGCAAAACCTACCTATTCAGACTCCTCTCACTATTAAACCTGTTCTTCCTTTCACCAAGTTCCAGGAACTACCAGGGACGCAGCCAAATGGCCTGTCATGGCACAATGCAAACCGGATGGGTGTGCACAACGGCACGACAGAGGGTGCTGAGGCTAAGGGGGGAGTCCTCTTGGGTTTGGATTCTGCCCCAGTCACTTGCTGTGCACACTTGCTGAAGTCACTTTACCTCTCCGTGCCTTAGTTTTCTCGTGTTATGTTGTAAATGGGATGATATTAAAATAAAAGTGCTTTCGACATTGATGAGTTTATACATTTAATAAAGCACTTAAAACAGTGCCTGGCGTGGCGGGGGCACTCGGCAAGCGTTAGTGTGGGCTTTGTGAGCGCACGGTGCTCTTGACTTGTTCTCAGGCCAGTAATTATGACAAAGTCAGTGTTAGAGACAAAAGTAGTATAATAATCCAGATTCAAATTCCAAGACCCACAGTCTTTTTTTTTTTTTTTTTTTTTTTTTTTTAGACAGTATCACACTGTAACCCTGGGTAGGGTGCTGTGGCATCATCACAGCTCACAGTAACCTCACACTCTTGGGCTTGAGCAATCCTCTTGCATCAGCCTTCCATGCAGCTGGGACTACAGGTGTGTGTCACCATGCCCAGCTAGTTTTTCTATTTTTAGTACAAACAGGGTCTTGCTCTTGCTCAGGCTGGTCTTAAACTCCTGAGTTCAGGCAATCTGCCTACTTCAGCCTCCTAGAGTGCTAGGATTACAGGTGTGAGCCATTGAGCCCGGCCCAGGACCCATACTCTTAACTACCTACTTAGTGTTGGGTACTGAGTTAAGTGCTATCCCCAAGTTATCTCATTTATACCCCAGGAAAATATGGTAAGTATCATTATAATACATTTCATAGATAAGGAACCTGGGGCTTAGGTAGGTTATATAGTTTGTCCAGTATCACCAGCAAGTTTTCTTTAGAAAGGCTTGATAAGAACACAGGTCTTTCTACGTTTGTCTTTTGGACATAGTTATAACAATAGCCCTTTCGTAAAATCCTGCAATTAAATGGCATCAGAAAATACTACAGGCTTGTTTCACTTCCTAGGTCCCTTTCATAACCTACCCAAGATATAATTTGGGGACATTCCTTATTCAAATTTTACGTTCTTATTTGTTTCTAATTGGGACAATTTTCCTTCAAGTAATAGGGATTTCCTAAAGACTCGATGGCTTGTAGTGAGAGATGATGCCAGGCCTGATCCTTCTATGGAAGTTGCTGTGAAGTTTCATGAATAGGACATGTTAATTTCATTGAGGACAAAGAAGGGATCATAATTACTTTTGTATTCCCCCACAGAGCCAGGTACAGACCCTCAACCATACTATATACTCAGTAAGTACTCACTGAATACATGGTCCCAAATTGCAGACAAGTGTGTCTTTATTTTTCATTATAATGACCTTGAGGAATGATCCTTATGCGGGAACTGGGAAAACTGGAAATAGCCTCAATCTGAATTCTATTTCCATTTCTGCCCCAAGAGCACAAGGGTGAGAGAAGTGTCTGAGTTCCAATCCCAGGTCAACCACCTTGGGTGCCTCACTCACCCTCTCTGCTCCTTTCCTCAGCTGTGAAATGGGAATAATAATATTGTCTATATCACTTAGAATCGTTATGAGAGGTAATTAAATAAAACACAAAGTATATCAGGAGAGCTTTTGGGCTATGGTGAGCACTCAGTAAATGTTAGCCATTGTTTTATTATTTGCTAGCAATGGGCCTGGGGCAAATCACATAACCACTCTGTTCCAGAATTTCTTCAGCTGTGAAACAGAGTCTAAACACAGTTGCAAAGGTCCCTTCTGGGCATCTATCTCCTTGAGTAACTTAATTCTAATCTTTTGTATAGGAAAAATATTAACATTCATTTGGAAATATCTGGGCAATATTGCAAGTATTTGGGAGATCCTGTCTTCATTTTCCAAACTATCCCTGGGGACCTGATTACCTGTGCTCCAGGTAGGTTTCTGAAACAGCGTGACACACATGAAGCATAGACAGGAGGAGGATGACCTGATCAGGTACCATTTATCGAGTACCTACTGTGTGCCCACACAGCACTGGCTGCCTCCTGTACATGTGTACCAGCTTTATCCACACCCTTGAATGTCTCACCACTAAGTGTCACAAGTCAAGGACACTGAGGGCAGGGGAGGCTCTGTGACTTGCCACTGTCACAGAGCTGGTAGGTGACAGCACTGAGATTTGACCCAACCTCTATATAGCCCATGGTCCATGTTATCAACCTTCAACTGCTTCTGACTAAAGGTGAATCTTCCCAATTTAAGAACAGTGTTCGAAGATTACAAGACAATCCTCTGCTCTGTTCCCTTTGGAGAGGAAGAGAAGATCTATCTTCATTAGGACTTTGCTGCTCAACTAATCTAGTTAAGGGTGCTCTAACTGGGAATCAACTAATCTAGTTAAGGGTGCTCTAACTGGGGAATCAACTAATCTAGTTAAGGATGCTCTAATTGGGAAATTAACTCCTTTTGTTATGGTAGGCCCAATGTTTTAACACTGCCCATGTCATGTCATAGATCTTTTCTAAAAAATATCTTACCATTGGAAAACCCCTCAAAAAAATTTTTTTTAAATGTTTATCAGTCCTGATAAAAGGGAAAAGCAAGGAAACCCTGCCCCAGTGACCCAGAAAGAGTAATATTTTTCTCCCCAGTAAAGATATCCAAATACCTATCCAGTAAGAAGGTAATTCTGTCACACCCTTGATCCCACATGAGATAAAGGGATCAGTACTTCTTTTCAGAACCCAGCCTGAAATTTCTCATTTCAAACATTCTCATCTCAATAATCACAATGGAACAGGCCCCACAGTAGCAAAGGTAGTCATCCAGATACTGGGGGTAACAATTTTAAATTTTGCTACAGATTTTGCTTACTGACAAAATTTATTTAAAGTCTAAAAAAAATTTCTTTTAGGACAGAATGACTGGATCTGTGCTAATTTTCAGGATAGCTCCAAATTTTTTTTTCTTTTTAATTTAAGCATTTCACCGTAATTGTGATCCTACTGCCATACTCTTTGACATGTCCCCTCTTCGTGTCTTCACTTCCAGGTAGAAATGTAGCTGACTGACATTCTCTCAGATTTCTTTAAATGCTACTAGAGATGTGGGAAGTTAGAAAGTCTGGCTAACCCTCCCCACATCCGAAAGGGTGAAATAGGGGGAACTACCCCCAAATCACTGTGTTCCTGGGAAGATGAGAAAAACGCTAAAGGGAAGCAAAAGGGATTATGGAACGTTCTGATTGGAAAGTGAGGATTATGGAATGTTCTGATTGGAAAGTGAGGATTATGGCATGTTCTGATTGGAAGGTGAGGATTATGGAACGTTCTGATTGGAAGGTGAGGAAGTTTATTTACATGCAAAATGGAAAGGCGATTCTGAGATCACTTTTTTCAAGGGAAGTGGGAAAATTCTGACTCTCCTGTGCCCACGCCTGGCCCTGGTGGCAGAAACTCCTGAAAAAGGCCACTCTGGCTATTTTGGAATACTGCCCAGAGGCTCACAACAGAAGCAAAGTCAAAAGAAAACCCCAAACCCGCCATCAATAATGACACCGCCTATAAAAGAGGGTGAGACGCTCAGGAACTATTTATGATCAGAATTGTCTCCAGACAGAAGGCTTTTTAGAAGCCTTTGGGGAGATTTCTGAGGATTGTTAAATACCATTTTCAAGCACTGTTTATTGAAGCGCATGCTCTTGTGACAGCCTTCTATTTTCTCACTGTGTAATCAGGGGCGGTAATGAGTAGAACTGGTGGGTGCTTCTGCCATCCTGCTCTTCCTCCAGCCTCCTGTTGATCCAATTCCTGGTAGGAATTTAGTTATTCACTATCAGTGAAATTTTTATATAATATCCATATCTTTTATTTTTCAGTATACTTGTTCTGTATTCTAATGCCCAAGAATATGCACTGAAGATCAAGAAGGATTTCAAGAAATTGTTTAAACTAGTTTTTCACACAAGATCAAGCACACAAACTTCCCCTGGAAAAGCATGAACAAGACTGGAAATATTTATTTACAGCCTTCATCTCAAAACCACTCACGCAAGCGCAGTGACTATACATTCTAATGAGTTTATCTGTATTCCACACATGTGTTGCATGCTCAAAGAACGTTAAAATTTTCATCATCATTTCCCAACAAGCCCTGACTCACCAAGATTTACAAAGCAATCAGCAGCAACGTTAATTGGAATCTAGCTTTTCTAACACCTACAGAAAAATCCACGCGGTTCTGAAAAAAAAAAATACAGCCTAGGAGGCACAACTAAATTTAAATATGGCATTTCTAAACTAGAGAGAAAAACAGGAAGGGAGAATAATATTTGAAGAATTTAAACATGTGTCAGGACAGCATTGTTTCTGCTCCTTTCACCTTCAGGTTGGATTAAGCAATTCAGGATCCGAAAGAGCCTGGTAACATCCACAGATCCAAGTCTCACTACTTGGGTCTTCCCAGGGGTCGGAAACACCTGGGGTAGGAAAAAGTCAGGAGAGTTGTTAACCAAACTCAGGAAAGACAACAGAAAGGGAGTACAAGATGATGACGCTGGGGGTGGGGGACCAACATTTTTATTTGTGTCAAAATGACTCAGAACCTGGACTGCTGGCATTTACAGGGTGCTGTGTCCCACTGTGCCCTTATAATTATAGAAGGTAAATGGCAGTCAGACGCATGTGGCCTTGAAAGGCTGGGGAAGGAATTTGAAGTCTTTCACTATAATGAAAGGGCAGGAGAGGAACATAATCCCCACTGGGCTTTGATGCAGGATTTTTGACAAAGGGCAGCAGAAACAGAAAGGATGAGACAGATGTGAGAGAGGGGACTTAGGTGGAATCTACAGAGTCTGGAACAAGGAGATGGAGGGCTGAGTGCTGGGAACACATCAAGCAAGATGGCTGGATGGATTTGCTGCCAGTAAGAGAAATAAGGTATCAAGAGGAATACAGAATTAAGGGAAATACGGTATCAGGGAGAATAAGGTATGGAGGGGAACAGGTATACCAACAGAGGAATGAGTTGCAAGATCAGTTAAGCTGTGTACAGAACTAAGTTGGAAATGGTCAGGAGTACAGGAAGAGAAGCCCGGGTAGCACTTTTCATGGTACAGCACCCTGGGGAGAGACTGGGACTGTCAACAGAAATGAGGGAGTCCATATGGACTTGGGGGTCCTCAGTATGTAGACAGAGGGTGACAAGAAGCAAGGAAGCAGGTGGAGTGAGGTGAGTGAGGACCAAAGACAGAGCCTAAGGAAGGGTCTGCACTGGGCAGGGAGAGGGTGCATAGTGAGGAACTAAAGGACAATTGGGTTGCAGTGTAGCAATAGCCAAGATAAAAGTCAATTTCAAGTAGAGACTGACCAGGGATCACTCCTGTGGAAGGCCGCTGATGACCGTCAGTGACTCAGAGGGCAGGTTCAAGCCCGGGGAAGAGACGGAAGTCAGGCTCGTTAAGGCACAAGGGAATGATGGAGAAATGGATGATGGACTACTTTTGCAACAGGTTTGCACCTAAAGAAGAGGATGGAGACCTTGGAAGTTGGAGGATGCAGTGGGTTCAGGAAAGGGAGGATGTCAAGGAAAAGGCGCCTTAGCAGGTTCGTAGACTAGAAGGAAGGAACCGAAGGTGGGGCGAGGGATGGATAATGTGAGAAGGATGGGCTGTGATGGGGGCCTGGTTCAGAAGCTTCTGGAGGAAAGTGGATACGAGGAGGAGGGGCCTTTCATAGTCTAGGATGGGGGGGGGGTGGAGAACAGGCTACCAGGAAAGTTGAGACAAAGAGGAAGGACACTGAACTAAGATGACCTGGAGTTTCTGTGTATTTCTCTTACGCTTTATTGGCAACAACAGCATGATTATTTTACCTATCACTCGTAGAGGACAATATTTAAAAGGCAAATAACAAAAACTGCCTTTACATGCTGGCATCCTCCTCCTCCATTCGGCAAAATCAATCTGCCCAGCTAGACAAAAGAGTCACTTTTCTTCAGCTGCACAGACGCTACTCTTATGGGGAACACAAAAGAAACAAAACAAAAATCTCTATGTGTTTGACAAGGCCCAAATTCCGCGTCAGCGAGTCCAACGTTTACCATAGCGAGAGACAGCAAAGAAGTGTTCGTAGAGATGAGCGTGGAAATTCGAAATCCAGTAATTTTAACAAAGAAAAAACTTCTGCTCATGAAGATTGCACTTGGGAAGGCTCCTCTTTGTAAAGGCATCGATTCAATCTTCACAAGCTAGAATTATGCCACAGGCTGAAGCCACTGATAGAAAGTGGGATGTCCTGTCTCCAGGAGGAGAGACCCAAACACGCCTTTCATAAATTCAACATGGCTGATGCCCTCGCAGACTGCGGTACACGGGGCTACACGGGGCCAGGTTGCTCAACATGCAGGAGAGCCTAACGGGGAGGTTCAGGGACTGATGTGCGCTGGGTGTCCCAGGTTGACTTCAGGGAAGGGACGGCAGTGGGAAGAGCGGGGAGAAAAGGGGAGGCCACAAAAAGTGAAAAGAATGTGGATTGTATCCATGGGGGATGGAACCAATAAAAAATTTAGAACTGGAGAGAAGCATAGTCAGATATCATGGCCTAATGTGTTTTCAGGGGCTCAACTGACACCCTCTGTTCACCACACCTCTTTTTATAATAGTGAATTTCCACAAGACCTAAGGGGCCAGTCTGCCTCATTCCTGCCTTTACAACTCTCAGAAGAAAGCTTTGAAGTTCTTTTATTGTTTTTGTTTTTTTTAATGTTGGTATCAGTTTTTTTATGACTCTTTAGAGAAGAGTGAGATGGTCTGAGACTTGTCACCAAAGTGTCAAAGACAGGCCTAAAAGCCCAGAGTATTCCCCAGTGGCTTTTACTGGACTGATGTGTATGTAACAGCTGTACCTAAAGCTTTATATAAAATGTTGTCCAGGCAGCATGAGGGGTCCTTGAGGAACCTGAAGCACCATTGGCACCAAGCTGGCACAGGTGGGTACTGTCAGCAGGCTGAGAACCGGCAAACCTTATAATTTATCTACTCAATATCAATTTTCAGGAAAGGTTAAGTTCAGCATAAATATGTGAATAGAAGAAGAGCGTGTGTTGTTGCCAAGTTCAGCTCTCCGGAATTCCCACTCAGCTCTTAACCTGACAACTGAAGCCCTCACAAGAACCTCTGTGGCTTTGACCCACCCCGACTGGACTGCAGTGTAGAACCTCCCTTGGTGGTTTACCAGCCTTTCTGTCTTTACCCAATGGAGCTACGTAAGGATTCCTTCCATGCACTGCCTGGAAAGATTTCTGGCATTCAAGTTTTGTTTACCAGTTAAATTTCTAGTGATGTTGTAATACCTTGGTGATTAAAGTTGTGCTAATTATGTTCACCAGGCCCCCCTTATTAAAGATTCTGACTATCATTTTATTTACACATACACAGCAGCTATAAATTTATTTTTCTTAAAAAGTCCCATATTTTAATGTCTTTGCTTGATTTAAGCCTTTTTATTATATGAAAAAGCATCAGTTTAAACTTACTTGGATATCTTTTTAAAAAGAGACCTAGGTTTTCCAAACCATCCCTCCCAAACTCTCGTAAATTCTAAATGCATGAGAGAGTGGAGTTATATATTTTTAATGTGTTTAAAGTACACTAACTAGTACATGGGGCGCTCTTGTATAACTCTTTTTATGGGGCTCGGAGTGTATTTTTACATCATCTTTGTTTTTACGACATCATGCACCATGACGACTACTTGATGCCCAATCCTTATAAATGTCGGCAATTCCTCCATGGTGGGGTTGTTGCCATGGGGAATGAGGACCGCTTTGCGACAGCCTTCACGCTGATGAAATCTGCAATCCTAGAACACGAGGAAGGTCTGTGTTTACTCTGTGTTGAGATGGTCAAGTAGACACTAATTGGTGGGGCTCAGAACCCAGAACTAGTTTTGTTTCCCAAGGAAATAGAGATAATTTCCTGGAATAGTCATTAGTGATCGTTTAAACAGAATTCTGTGCAGAGAGGCTGCCTTAATAGCAGATCGACTGTGCACAGACCCCTGTTAACTTAGCTGGATGCTCAACTCCAGGAACGTCCTGGAAAAAGTAGATCCTGTGGTGAATTGTGAGGAACGTGAGTGATACAATTTTATCTCTTAGAAACCTGAACTCTTAGTTATTACACAAAAACACTTCCCAAATTGCTCGATTCAAAGGCACTCCTACTTGGGCTATGGATTTGAGGGAAGCTGTGTGATAATGGGGGAATGCTCCGGCTTCAGGGAGCTCAAAATCAGATGTATTCAAATCTCAGCTCAGCTGCAGCTTAAGATAAGGGACTTACTTATCTGAATCTCAGTTTCCTAAACTGTAAATGGGGATGGGGGACAGATCCTATCTCCTGGGCAGATGCCAACGTCTGGGCATTTCAGGGGCATAAAAAAAATGATAGCTAATATTGTCGGCTAGCAGATAGCAGAGTTAACAATAAAAAAGACAGAACCAGGACTCTTTCATCTGCACATGTTATGAAAGTTTCTCACTAGCCACATGGCTGGCTTCTTGCTTTTTTATATCTTTGCTCAAATATTACCTTGTCAGTGGGGCCTATGCTGACCTTTCTATTTAAAATAAGACCCTATAATCTTTCATCCCAGCCTTCTGCGTCCTTGCTTATAGCACTTACTGCCTAACACGCTAAAACTTATTTGTTTTTAAAATTCTTTTATTTTTATTATTATTATTTTTTATTGTTGGGGATTCATTGAGGGTACAAGAAACCAGGTTACACTGATTGCATTTGTTAGGTATAGTCCTCTGTTTTTAAAATTCTTATTCTCTTAATATTATTATTAGAATATAAGCTCCTCAAGGGCAGGTGTTTTGCCCACCGATGCTAGTTCAGCACCTTGGGAATTCTTGATATTTGATGAATGAGTGAAGGAAGAACTTCACAATGAACTCACTGTGACGTTCATTGTGTTGCTTTCTCCAGGTCCTCACTTCCCAGCTGTAGAGTTGGGGCAACACCCAGAGCTCTGCTATCTGGGCATCCAGAACTAAAGGAAGGCGTTCAACTGGCTGTGACACAGGCACCCTACATAGTGTGGGGGACAGAAGGCTTTTCTGGGAGAGGCCTAAGTATTCACCCCATGCTCTCTGGCCTCAAATCCTTCACACGTATGCCCATCAAGTGGCACAAGAGAAAAATGTCTGACCTTTCTAGGAAAACAGTAGGAAACTCTTGCCAAATCAACATCACCATCAGTCTGATGTCAGTCAAGTTCATGTTCAACAGAAACCTGCTTTTTGCAATTTGTGAACAGTTTCCGTGTCCACAAACTACTCCTGCCTTGTTCAAACAGATGTGTCAACATCTCACCAAACCCCAGATATCAATCAAATGGCAATGACTGGAATTTTAATCAACTGCAGGCATCTTTAAGTAGAATGGAGACATCTCCATAGCAAAAGAGATGCTGCAAAGCTACGGATGCCTCGTGATCCCGACTGCTCAATCTTTAACATCTACCCTGCCCTTCTGCAATCAGGGCATGAATTCCACAAGACCCAGAACCATGTTGGTGCCGGGCACCTAGCAGGCACACAGTAAGTATTTATGGAATGAATGAAGGAACTTAGGTAATTCAAAACACATTACAAAGACCCCTTACAAAACCCAACTGACATGGTTCAAGGACTAGACATTAAAGACAAAAACGTTGTTCAACAGGATAGATGACACTTGGTAGCAACATATATGAACAAAGGACTGACAAGTTGTATTTTTCTCAAGCTTGACATGGGATGAGAACCAGCTATGCAATTCATCTGCTAAATAGACTAATGCCATCGCAGCCCAAATTGACAACTAATAGAAGCATTATTTCTTAACAAGAGAATAAGAAATAATGGTTCTGGTTTGGTGCATGTGGCTCAGTGGTCAGGGTGCCGGCCACATACACTGGGGCTGGTAGGTTTGAATCCAGCCCGGGCCTGCTAAACAATAATGACAACTATAACTAAAAAATAGCTGGGTGTTGTGGTGGGCACCTTTCGTCCTAGCTACTTGGGAGGTTGAGACTGGAGAATCGCTTAAGCCCAAGAGTTTGAGGTTGCTGTGAGCTGTGACGGAACAGCACTCTACTGGGAGTGACATGGTGAGACTCTATCTGAAAAAAAAAAAGAAAGTAAGAAAAGAAACAATGGTTCCCTTGAAGTTTTTACTGGTCAGACTGCACCTAGAGGTTTCTTGTTTTATATCCCCGAGGTTTTGTCATTGTTCATTACATAGTTCAATCGCAATAATAGATAACTGACACAGAGAGGAATAATGGAAGGTCTATTATATATAAGAGAAAACGAAGTAGTTCTTTCTCCTCCTGGGAATGGAAGAGTTAATTCAAATGTCTCTCAAAAAACAAAATTTTATCTGCAGCCATCCATCCCATCCATCCAATGAATAAGTTTTACTGAATTTGAGCAAAGCTGACCACCCCACCACAGTTTCACCAGGCCCAGGACGCTGAATGGGACCTGCCCTGGCCCCTTGTTACTGAGCTTGAGTATTCACATAGGTCACGGGCCTTACCTGTTTTTTTTTATATCCCTATACATTCAGGGAACAGCACAGAATCTAGCATATGGTAGATACAAAATAAATATTAGGCAAACCAAAAATGAAGAAGGATGCCAAAATGGACCTCCAGTTCCTGAATCCAACAGGAAAAATTGCTGAAATCGGCTCAAGAATCTTTAATTAGAGGTCACCACCAGGGCACCACGAAGTCTGGCCCACTGACGCCAACATCCCCTTGGGAACCTTGAGGTCAGCCCATTCCTCTATCTTCCCTCCCTCTCATTCGTAGTTACCACTTCCTTTCTGTTAGTTGCCATCAGAAGGGACCTCAAGTCTTTTACCAGGTACACAGGGACTCTGAAGACTTGGTCCTTGTCTATCTGCCCTCCTCATCTCTCTCCCCTGTACACACTTCACTCCTTTCTCTGCCTTTCCTCGTGCTGTTCCATCTGGCAGGAACGTATACACCACCTTGTTCTTTCTTCCTAGTGAGCTCAATTATCCTGTAAGATTCAGATCATGTGTTATCTTCTTCGGGAAGCTTTCTCCACATTCCAAGTGGGCTCAGCTAAGTTCTTCCTCTAATCCCATAGCACTTGGTAAATATATCCATCTCAACACCTACCATGCAAAATTGAAACTGTCTGCCTACCCACTAGATAGTCAGTTCTTCAAAGGTAGAGACCATGTGATTCATGGGCATAACCCTAAATGTACAGTGACTGACACAGAACTGAACGAGTGGCAGACAGCTGCCCGTCACTGGGAGTGACCAGGCAGAGACCAGCCCTCAACCCTGAAGGGAGGGAAGAGATTCTTCTATTGCCTGGAAGACTGATTACATGAGAGGCATCTATGGCTGCTTTAACTCCATAATTATATAATTTTATAAATCTCCATTCAGATTCTTGGAACTGGAATAGGAATTAAACATATATACACTTTGCTCTTTTGTTTTCTAAATAGATCACCTCATAGAAAAAAAATTCTTAAGGAGATAACTTTATATATTAATTCCATGAGCCATGAGGCTGAACTTTCAGCTCATAATTCTTAAAGTCTGTCTTACCTCTGATTACATTATGCTTTAAAATTGTCATAATTAGACAATAATAAGGTCAGTAATCATGAGTCTCCTAGACTCATATGCAGAGTCTAGCAGAAAGGCAAACAGATTTAAGCAAATATTTTAAAAAGCTATTTAATGCAAGCTCCAGAAAAGGAGAAACCATAAATAAAGAATAGGCTGAGTGACCAGGAGAGGTAGAAACAGGGTAATTTGAATATTTAACATTTTTAAATATTAGCATTTATAATTTCTACAGATTAGTGAGAAACAGCCTCAGAGAACAAGAAGCAAGGGAAAAGGAAAAGATTCTAGGAAAACAAGAGCTGGTCAAGAAAGGCTTCAAGAGTAAAAGTGATGGCATTTCTATTGATTGGGCCTTGGACTCATTATTCCAGCCTTCTGGAACATTCTTCCTCCTTGGAAGGATGTTGTTCCTCTTGCATCATTCTTCCTGACGCAAGCTTAGCCGATACCGTGTTTTAAAGATCAGTATATAGAGAAATAAAGGATGAGTTACATGCCTGTAAGAGGATATTCTTCCTTTAACAACCTCTTCACTCGGATGGGCGTGGGAGCCCACACCTATAATCCTAGCACTCTGGGAGGCCCAGGCGGGTGCATTGCTTGAGCTCAGGATTTCCAGATCAGCCTGAGCAAGAGCAAGACCCTATCTCTGCTAAAAAAAAAAAAAAAAAAAAAACTAGCTGGGTGTTGTGGTGGGCACCTATAGTCCCAGCTTCTCGGAAGGCTAAGAGTTTGAGGTTGCTGTGAGCTACGAAGCCACAGCACTCTACCCAGGGCGACAGAGAGAGTCTGTCCCAAATGAAATTAAACCACCACCCCGGTCAAAACCCCAACTCTTCACATAACTCCTGAAGACACAGAAAGCACTCTTTCCTCCATACCAGGAGTTGGCAAACTGTTTCTTAAAGAGCCAGGTAAAGCATATTTGAGGCTTGTAGACCATATGTTTTCTATTGTAACTACTCAACTGCCACTGTAGTATGAAAGTAGCCGCAGCTATCACAGAAGTGAACGAGCGTGGCTATTGGCCAATAAAACTCTATTTATAGGCAGTGCATTTAGAATTTCACTTATTTTCCAAGTGTTACCAAATATTCTTTTAATTTTTTCCAACCATTTAAAGACATAAAAGCCATTCTTAGCCCAAAGAACATGAACAAAAGGGAGCAGCTTCCCACCCACTGCTCTAGACAGACACTAATGTCACCCCATGTTTCTCTCTTCCTGTGCCCAACGTCAGCAAAACAACCTGTCCTTGGAAGGGTCTCGGTATTAACCATCTGAATTTGGTAGGAAGCCAGTAGACAATCTAATACACACTCTTAAGAGAAAAACTCAAATTAATTCAAGGTGGGGGGCAGGAGAATGGGGGGGCAGGAGAATGGGGGGGCAGGAGAATGAGGGAGCAGGGAGAGGGGAGAAGGGAGGAGGATGAGAGTCACAGTGCATGGCACACCTCTTGGGGGCAGGACACAATTCTAAGACGGACTTTACCTAACAAATGCAATCAGTGTAACCCAATTCTTTATATCCTCAATGAACCCCAAACAATTAAAAAATATATATACAAAAGAAGAGTAACTTTTAATTTCATAATACAGCAGAATAAAAATAAAACCAAGCCTCACTAGGGCTACTTTGTCCTAAGCAACTACCATAGGGAATTTCAAGAACCAAGTACAACTTTGAATGGTCTCTGATGATTTTTGGCAATAGTAGGCAAGACTGTTATAAACACCCAGAATTACAAAAGTTCAACTAAACTCATGAGCTCTGTAGATAGTGCTGGAGGGAGGAAAGATACATATTTCCCTTCACAGGACACCTGTGTTCAGATCCACCTATACAGCTGGCCTGAAAATGGGCTTTATCAACTTACTTCTCTCATCTTTGAGGGCATCAATTTCCTCTCATGGCAGTAGAAAGAAGAAACATTCAAAATTTTTGGAATCAAAGAGTTAGTTTCCTATACAAATTCCTATAAAAGGAATATTTTAAAAACCTAGATGTTAAGAATAGCTTTCTTCCTCAGGCAAAATTAATAGGACTATGTCTCAGGGAAGCTGAAACCTTTATAATTAATCATAGTTTCCTTTTTTGCTGTGGCTGCCAGGAAGCTCAGAGTCAAGTGGGTGCCCTAATTCTAAAAATTATATAACATTTTTTTTGTTATATTGATATTTTCCAGGGTCAAAGTTTTTATTTTTCCCCCCAGCTATAGAAGATGTTTCAAGTCCTTTGTAGAATAAAACAGGGTACCACTTAACTTAACTAGTTCTCTAATCTTAGTGGTTCTTTAATCTTATATTTTAACTCAGGAACAGGAACATAAACTCATATCAAGATGAGCCAGAAGAAGTATTTCTTTCAAATACCTTCTTTTTCAAAGTTGTCTTTCATGTCTCCATATGTTTCTGTTCTCTGTCTGGCTATTACTTCTTTGTTGCCATGGCACTTAATATTTATACAAACAATAAAAAGCAAGGGAACAGTTCCTGCCACTTCTTGTCAACTATTACTTAGAATTTCAGGCCAAGTGGTGTGTGATTGATTCCAACTTGATGCACCCAGAGATGAGGCAATGAAATGGCCTTGAGTAGCTTATTCCAGATCATTTCGGAACTGGGAGGCTCATTTCTTTTCTTTTTTTTTTTTTTTTTTTGAGACAGAGCCTCAAGCTATCCCCCTGGGTAGAGTGCCATGGCATCACAGCTCATAGCAACCTCCAACTCCTGGGCTCAAGCGAGTCTCCTGCCTCTGCCTCCCAAGTAGCTGGG
>CAUYQV010111781.1:0-30373 GCA_963574575.1 Galagoides demidoff
CAATGATGGCTGCAACCAAAAGAAAAAAAATAGCCAAGCATTGTGGTGGGTGCCTGTGGTCTCAGCTACTTGGGAGGCAGAGGCAGGAGACTCACTTGAACCCAGGAGTTGGAGGTTGCTGTGAGCTGTGATGCCACAGCACTCTACCCAGGGGGACAGCTTGAGGCTCTGTCTCAAAAAAAAAAAAAAAGAAGAAGGTGCTTACTTGTCGAAAACAAAATGGTCCAATTAAACCACCGAGTGCAGTGGTAGGTTGGCAGATGAGGAAAGAGGAGGAAATGCCTAAAGGTACAATTATTGAAGGTCTGGCTGGGGCCAGGGTATGAACGGCCTCTTATGCCATGCTGTGGGCTTGATGTATCGACACTATGGAGACTTGAATTTATGCTGTAAGTCGGGGAAACCATTGATTGTACGTTAAAGATATCAAACCGGTGCATCTCCTTTCAAACTTGCCTGAGGATTTCAACTCTGCTAAACTCTTCTGGGTGCTGCGTCCCTGGTGTCTGCTTCCTGTGGCTGGAGTCGGTGCCGACTTGTGCAGGGTGCTTCTGTTTCCTTTGTCCCCTATTGTCCTTTTCTGAACCTAATTTTAATCTTCTTAGGGGTCTGTCTGAGCCATGCAATTAATTATGTAGGTCTTAATCTCACCATGCAAAGCCCCTTGTTAACGACTCTCCATTAAAGCCATACCCTTCAGGGCTCAGGCTCACTGGGCTCTGGGGGCCCCTAGAATAGCTGCAGAGAAAGTGTCCCTTCTGCACCTCTCCTGCCCTCACCACCTTGGGGCCGCTGCTCGGAGGCTCCATCGTCTCTCTCAAGCAGCATCTGACAAACACATCCAGCACTGGCAGCTGACGCGTCTCCCTTTTTCTCTGCGCTCAGCTTCTGCCAAATAAGCATGTCAGAAGGGGGCTTTGAGGGGCCTTAAAATCAGTGGCTTCATTTCTGAAGAGAATGACTATCACAGATAATTGACAGAATTAACTGCATCTTAACCACAGAAGCGTTGGAGACCGAGCAGAAGCAAAATGTTTTTGCCATTCACTGCAGATAAACTCTGGAACTGCTCTCGGGAAGTAGGTGTGAAGAGCAGTGTCGCCTAACCCGGGCTTCTGGACAGCAACTCCGGAAGGTCACTGGTATTTTTTTTAAAGCTCTGTGCCTGGACAACCTTGAAAAATACCTGAAGCCGAAACCCCTGGATTCCAGGGTTAGCACTAAACTGTAACAGGGAATATCATTGTCACGTGCCATGTGATACTGTGAGTTTGGTGGGGATTGAAGACTCAAAGGTGATAACTGTTGTAATTACGTTTTAAAATTTCTACCTCATTCTGTTAGGGGTTACCCAAAAACTCATGAGAGAATCTGAGGAAGAAATAGAAGCTCCAGGGAGCCAGAATCATTCTTTAAATCTGACCCCAAGTCCAGTGAACCAAGAATCATCCTTTTGCTCCCAACATAATTAATAAACGACCCCTCCTTTCACTTTCAAAATGTTCCCTGTTTGAGCGATAAAGGATAAGGTCACCCTATCTGTACCAACGTATGTGACTCCTGGGTCTGTGAGAGCCCATTTTCTGTGTAATTGATACTGGGAGAATATTGAGAGAGACACTTTTTTTTTCATAAAGATTAAAGTAAGAAAGGGAAACAAAGTAGCTTTCTATGTGTTAAACTAATAAATCAGTACAGATAATTTTCTTAATTCAAAATTTTAGATAATTATATTGAGAAAAACCACCTAGTTTAATCAAATATTAGTCAAAATGGATGATTAAGCTAAAAATAAAGGGAGGGGAGCTTCACAAAAGCAAATTTAGGCAGGACAGGCCTTGGTGGAAAAGATAATAAATTAGAGGACGACGAACATTCTGCTAATAACATTATAAAAGGATGGAAATTCCCAGGTCATCCTCTGTAGTCTCCTCCAACTCCGTGTTCACCAGAAGGGATTCGGATGAGTCCTGGGAAGAGTTGTTCAGCTCCTGTGATCAAAGACGGGCTCTGAACAGGGGAAGTGCAGCCCCTCTTAATTAAAAATTGCCTTTTTGGTTAATACACCGGCCCATGGGGTTGTAGTTAGGATCAGTCTCATGGAAGATAGCAAACTGGCACCCATAAAGCCCGGCCTCTGTGCCAGTGAAGCTGGGATGTGAACCTGGTTCAGTGGTAAATTTACTTAGATCAGTGGAATCACTTGGAGGTCTTGTGAAACCACTGGGCCGCACCCCCAGGGTTTCCCTTCAGTTGCTCTGGTGTGGGCAACATGCATTTCTAACAATTCCCCACGTGCTGTGGATGCCACTGATACCGGGCCACACTTCGGCCACCACTGACGCAAATGGTCTCACCTTTTGCCACCTCTTGGCAGGCAGCCATTGCCTCCTCTGAGCCTCAAGGTCAGCCTTTACTTCTGTGTGAAACCTCAACGGTCCTCTTACCCACTTTCAAACCTGCCTTTTAGAAAAGTGAGTTCAGAAGGGTTCATCTTATCCACACGGCTCACAAAGCCAATTATGCCATCATTTGTTTGTACTTTATAACAGGGCGTTTACCATGTGGGTTAGACTTGTGGGAAATTCAGTGAATTTGTTATATTATTCTGTCAGCATGAATCATGGAGGCGTGATTTTTGACTTTAAGTACTTCTGGTATGCTTTGTTTTCAAGAGCTATGGGTGATCTGAGTCTCAACCCAGATAAATCTGATTCTTTGCACACCTACACACACAAATACACACGTACACATATACCCTCCAACGTTCACATTCCAAATGTACGAAACAAAATTTAAAATGGTTAGAAATGGTCATCACCGTGCATCTCAGAAGGTTCTTATGACTCTGGGCATAGCCTAACTTTAAGAACAAGTGTTCACCTCCCACCTAGGAGGCAAAAAGCGGCAGCTCAGGGAAAACCCTGAGGTGAGGGTCTATTTCAGAAAGGGTCAAGTGAACTCACATATGTGATCTTTCCATTGGAAACTAGGTGAGGCAGGTGTGTATTTTAAACATTACAATTACAGTTGCAGAGTGGTTAGAATAATTGTAGCAGCCCATATAGCAGATGGCAAGGAGGAGTGAGAGTTCTAAGAAACACCTGTATAGCTCAGTAATGTAACACCTTGGTGATAAGGGTATGGGAGGGCATGGATTTGGCTCTCCTAACAAACATGAGACAAGCTCGTAAGACAAGAGCATCAGTGATTGGCAGTCTCTACACCTGTGGTGTTAGGAGCCATGGGAGTGTGTCTGTAAGAGGCTGGAGGAGAAGACAGTTGGGAGCGCATATTCTATCACAGACCCATTCATTCTGACTCTGTCGCTTCTGCCTGCAGAGTGCCTAAACGGCATCTCTGTCTATGAAAGACTGCTAAGATGTAGTCTCTTACTAAGACTGCTTTACTCCCTCAAATACTGTCTTTCTCTGTCTCTCCCTTCTCCTAAAGCAAATAGCCCTCGGGCCCCTAAGAGCAATTGTTCCCGAGCAAGGTAGCCTAGTGGTCTGTATCAGGAACCTAAATAAGCTGGTTGCTGGAGACCTGGCCAGTTCTGGGCCCTGGCAAGTGGCGACCACTAAGGGACCTGGACAAATAATACTGCAAACTCTAGTCACACACACACAAAGTCAATGGGAGAGAACCTGAACTCTGCAGAATAATTTAGAGGTTTATTCTGAGCTGAATCTATGCAACATGGCCCAGAGAGCCAGGCCCAATAAGCCTTGAGCAAGTGGGCCGGCCATGGTTAGGTTGTAGTTTGGTTTTACATATTTCAGGGAAATAAGAATTACACATAAAGTTGTGATCAATAAATGGAAGGCATGCATCAGTTTGGCCCAAAGAGGCAGGGCCTCTGGAAGCAGGGGATTGTAGGTTATAGGTGGGTTTATTCATTCTTTAACTTTTAATTGGTTAAAGAAATGAAGCTTTGTCTGAAGCAGTATTTTTCAACCTTTTTTTTTTATCTCACAACACACTTGAACCTATAATTAAACTTCCATGGCACACTTAAATTATCTTGCTCAAAAAAAAGAGTAAAAAAAAAAAAAGAATATGCTAACTGTGGTTTGAACTTCTTTTGAAAATGATTTAATTAATGATCTTTAAAATTTTTCATGGCACACCAATTGAAAATCACCAGTCTAAAGGCTTAGAATGTTTTAAGTTAAGATAAGGAAGTCTGTTGATCAAAGACAAGCCACCGGACATGTACTGGACATAGACACAGACTCGAGTCATCTGTTAAGTAAATTGATGACCTGCAGGTGTGGTTTAACCTTTGTCTTATGTGCTTAGGCTTCTTAATGATTTTTTACCTCATTGTTACAAAAAATGACTCCAAAACTGACATGGCATAACTAGGTGTGTCTCCTTTCTCTTTATGGCCCAATAACTCAGCTTCGAGGTTTTGGAGGGTAGAGGGGTCCCTTTGGCCAAGGAGAGATTCATTCGGTGGGCTGGGGAAAGGGCTTAACATTTTCTTTTAGTTCACAAAAAGAAGGGAAATAAAAATCAATCATCTAGGATAGGACTGGCCAAAAATCCCACTCACCAAAAGCTTAGAGCAAATCACTAAAAAAAAATTAAAGAAATTTTAAATTTAAATTTAAATCGAGTAAAAGGCAACATGATATTTTACCTGCTTTTTAGATTTTCTTTCCTAATTCTGACCTAAAACTTCCTGGACCCCTTGAAAAATAATAGTTTTCAGGAGAAGAGAAATTTGTTATCACTGACCATAAACCAAAGTAGTTTGTGCTCTTTAGCAAAGAACAGTTGTCACTTGGGTTCTTGGCAATAACTGTTGGATGTATTAAAAAAAATTTTTTTTAAACCTGGACTTTGCCGATACTCCACTAAACCAACCCTGTAGATTTTATTCTTGTTGAATCATGGATCCCTTTGACAGAGCTTTGAAAGCCAGGCACCCTTTCTTTAGGGAGATAAACAACTACACAGACACAGGGATTTTTGAAGACGTGTTCAGTGTCTCTGGATTCTCTGACACTTACTGACGAGGATCCAGTTAAGGACCCCATCCAGAAATGCAAGGGACTAGGGGGAGGCCGACCTGATGTCCTGGCTTCTTTTCCCACCACAGCACCAGCACCAACCCAGCTTCTAACTCAGCCAAGGCTCCTAATTGGCTTAGCATCTCTTAGCTTCCTAATGGGATGAAAGGAGGAGCTGGACCAGAGGACTCTTTCTGTCCCTCTGTTTCCCCAAGTATGTGATTTGTCAGCCATCTGTGATGAATCCCGAAGGCTGGTTCTTTTCTCAATATTTATTTCTTCTTCCACAGCTATTTCAAGTCTTTTGGGCTCACCTTGCTTATGGTCCTCCCTAAGCCCCCTGTCTATTATCTCCCCACCCTCTTCACCATCATCTTTTTTCTCTGAGGCCTAACTTCTGATATAGGGCTTTTAAGGGGGTGAGGGGATGTTCTCAAGCCCCACAGAGTTTGCACCAGAGCTGTGGGTCAGGTTGATTGTCAGGTCCGTACTTCCCTGCCTCAGATATGATCAGGAGAAGGTGGGCAGGAAGCCGGCTTCACACAGCTGAAGTTAGTGTATCATGATAGCTGAAGATTTCTAAAATCCACAGTGCTTATATTCCATTCAGTTTTTCCATTATACTAAGATTTAAAAGAAAATTTAATACTACATCTTAAGAACCAAAGACACATACAGTTTGTGAGTGGCAAAACAATAAATTTACAAAAGAAAAGATAAGGGAAATGGTAGCAGAGGAATGGGAAGAGGGACTCTGTGCAGACGTGCCAAGGGAAGAGCCTCGGCATCCTCACCAGTGGGCTCTAAGAATGATCCAACCCCCACCCCACCCCCCATAACTTTCTCCCCTTGCGCTCCTATGCTGTGTTGTTATGTCTACCAAATATCTTAATACATTGTTTGAAGCTATTAGTGTTTCCCTCTGTCTCTATCAAACAAGTGTGAATTCCTCCAAGTACACCTGTGCAATCTTAATTCAAGGGTGGGTACCTACAAGGTGCTCTGTGAATATTACTGGTAGCATTACTGCAATACCCTTATACCTGTTACTGGTGACAAGAAACAGAGGAATAGCTCAGCAAACTCTTCTACAGTGACCTTGAGACTGCTGGATTTGTTAAAGATCACGAAAGCCTGAAACGTGCCTGGCATCTAGTATGCTCTTATGAGCTATATAAACAATAAAGATACAACGTCAAATACATTTGTTTGAGTATACAGTCATATAAAACACACTAGTGATTTACTAAGGATTAATAAAAATATATATTTAAGAAATTATGCAAGCAAATTCAGTGCACATGGAGAATGTCACTTTGAGAAGACATTAATGAATAATCATGTTCCCTTATAGACGAGGTCTTGAAAAGTGATAGTTTGGCCCTCCTGAGTAAATCTGAGCATCCTTACAGTACTGGGAGCTAGAGGATGAAGTCCATGTCCGAGAACCTGGAAGATGAATATCAACTTCTAACAGTATAATCGTGTTAAGATGAACAAATCTCCTACGTGACTATAATTATTCTCATGAGTAGGTGTCTGTTTAATTACTGAAAAATTCAGTAGAGGTACTGACGATCAATATTGGAAAAACCATTAGTTCAATGATAATTTCTCCCATAACGCTTAAATCCAATCTGAGTGGTCATATAGTTAAAACATAAAAAATGTCTTCTAAGTCAGCAATTCTTTGCTCTTCCATCCAAAGCCATTATTCTTGACAGGGCAGAATAATCAAAAAAAGGATGAGCCATAAGCTTGTTCCAGATGTCATTAACATTACCTGAAATTTCAGCATTGGGAAAAAGATGTTTATATTTATCTCATCAATTGATTATGCTGCATTTTTCCATTGTGCCCACTGATGTTTATATCCCTGGCATGATTTATCAAAACAAAGTTATTAGATTGGAATGTTAAGGGCTTTAAAAAATACATATGTGTGTGTGTGTGTGTGTGTGTGTGTGTGTGTATGTATGGTGCCTTTCCTACTTAACATAATCAGAATTTTTTGTTTGCCCTCTGAAAAATAAACTGTGTTACAGATTGAATGGAATGTAGAAGCTGGTTATGTTCAAATTGTCAGCTCTGTGATTAGTAAAAGAACTGAAGGAAGGCATTTCCTATTTGGGAAGTATGAATGAAATAGGAGCCTATTCTTGCTTATAGGAACACTAGGACCGCACATAGATTTTTAAAAACATTCCTCCAAATTAGTTCTATTCAGGAATGAAAACACTCAGAAAATTGGAACTTTTAATTTTATCGGCAGATAATTGTCCAATGTCCATTGAGACTATTACTGCTGTCTCCAAATATTTGAAAATCTCACTGTTTGCTGTTGCAGTAGTAACTAGGATTATGTTTTTACATTTCATCAGTTTTTTTTAAATGGTAACTAGCATACGATGAGAGAATGGAATAAAAAGAAGAGGATGATAATCTCTGGATTTTCTTTAACTTTATTATTCTCCATTACTGGGAAATCAAGAAGTCGTTTCTTCAAGGAAGGACACAAAAGCACTAGAAACTGGCATTGTGAAAATATGTGTCCTAATCACACTGTTTTACACATGTGTCATCTACTGGGAGGTTTATAAGAAGTGCTTCAATGTGTGACCTTCAAAAGAAGCAAACTTACTGGATGAAAGAGAGTTGACAGAAACCAAGTGTTTCTAAGAGGACACATGGTCTTAATCAAGAAAAGACCCGCAGAAATTAAACAGGACAACTGATAGAAGACAGAAGATCATTTAGATGTATAGATTTTTAAAAGGAAACATGCTATACTCCAACCCACTCTAGATTCAGCTCGAGCGTAAATTAATTTCGTAACTGCATTCAGTGTCTGAGGCATACCCCCAGAGATTTTAATGATGACTCTAAAAGCCTGTAAGTGACGTTTAATTTATATCATAAGCAATTCAAAACAAAGTCTTAGTAAGAGACCCACTATTTCTAAAATAGCAAGAATATAAATGTAAGTGACTATTAGAGAAAACCTTTGCCTTTAGGGAAGCAAGAGCCTAATACTCATGACATTCCCCAAATTCCATTTCACTTATTTTTAAAAATCAGCCATAAAATAATACACAATTGTTTGATTTTATAAGCTTGATTAAAGAGCATAAATGTTGAAGGTTGTGAAAACAAGCTGATTCCTGGCCCTCTACTTTGTCCCTCTGCCGATGGAGAGACCTAGCCCAGTGCCAATGCACACATAAATTTCAATTGCTTATCTCCTAAGTAAGGATTATTCCTTCCTCCATCCATCCATGGATTCATACCGTGGTGTTCTTAAAATTCCCTCAGCTAATTTGGCTGTTAAGCAATTGTCAGGGTTTTTGGTACCTCCCAGAAGTTAAATGTTTAGGGTGTTTATAAGACCTTTCCTCCATCCTAGCTCCTAAGTGGTTACAATCAAAGCTAGGCCCAGACAAAGTTCTGACAAACTAAATTTATTAGGAAATGGGAATAAAAACATTACACAGTCTGTTCCTTGAAGCCTGGGCTGGTTTTTCTCTGTTCCCAGGAGATTTCAGTGGTTTCTCACATACACGGCTCACTCCAGGCCTACAGAGCAGGAATTGGTGGAAATGGACTGGCTTGCACTGGGTGGCTCCTTTCCCCCTTAGGTGTCTCCTTTCATTTTTGGAGGCAGGGCAGGAGGTGATTGGTAGATGAAACCGCACATCTGGGAGTTGTGGGTTCAGAAAAATTAGAATAAATGCACACAAGTCCCTAAGTGCTCCCTACCCACTAATTTCTTTAGCATTCTTTCAATCATGATGTTATTATCCAAAGTTCATGTTTTAAGTGTCTTTAGAATTTTGAGCACAAAGTTTAGCCAGAATTCTTGGCTGAACCTTAGAATTCTCTTGATTAAAGAATGAAAATAGAAAAAAAGAGCTTTACATTTTGTTTACAGAGATTTGTTAAGAAAGCAAGGACTCTTAGTTTAATTTTGAAGCATAAGCTTAGGATTAAGAATTAACATGTTGTTCACTTACACACACAAATACACTTGCAACCAGGAAAGCATCATTGTTATTTATTTATTTTTTTTAGTAATAAGTTACTGTTGTTTAGGCAAAAATAACCAATGCTAGGTGTGGATTAACATGTGATTAACATCCTTTTGAAGGAGTGCCTGCATGGAAGAAAATGTGTTTTCTGATCCCTCATCCTTTCAGGTCTTCCAATCTTTACCCAGCACTTATCCACCTCCAGTTCCAAATCTCTGTCATCTTAACTGAACCTCAGAAGTGTTTTTTGTAATACCCACTACAGGCCTGTAGGTACACATACCACACAAAGGGCAGGAGAAAAAGGGTGGAGTGTTGAAACTTTTCTAAAACCCATGCACTGTCATCTGGTCTGTTTTTGCCTTAATTTCTTAATCTATTCAAATTGGGTAGCTTAACAAACAACAAAAATTTATTTCCCACAATCTGGAGGCTGAAAAGTCCAACATCAAGCTGTTGGCAGATTCCACATCTTGTGAGGGCCTGCTGACAAGTTCACAGATGGCCATCTTTTTGCTGTGTCCTCAAATGGCAGAAGGGGGCAGCAAGAGAGATCTGGGCTCTCTTTTATAAAAGGGCACTAATCTCGTCTTTGAGGGCTTCACCCTCATGACCTATTCCTCCCAAAGCCCTCACCCCCTGATGCTATCACACTAGGGGTCAGGTTGCATTATCTAAATTTGCAGGGGGGAACCATAAATCCAATCTATGGAAACCTTCCTTACTCACAACTACTAAATAGGATCTGGCAGACTTCAGGCCAGAAACAATATCATTAACACATTCCTACTTTACTTTAAAAATACCATCTCTTCTTTTTGAATTTCTAATTAATTGTATAGGAAAGAACAATTTGGGCCTTCTATTCATAATTTCAAAAATTTAGAGGTGGAGGGTACAATACCTTTGTGTTTCCCATAAAGAGAAGCGAAGACTTTGATTTTTACCTAACAGGTAACACTAAAATGTACTTATTTAAAATTGCAAGCTGCCCACCAGTCCCTTGTACCCTACTCCATATTTTTATTTTTTTAACGCATATCACCTTCCAACAGTCTCTGTTGTTTACTTATTCCTTCTTTTGAGTCTTTACTATCTTTCATCAAGGCTATAAATAACCCCTATGAGAGGAAGGATCTTTGGTTTGTTTCAGATATTGCTCAAATGCCTAAAATAGTGCCTGGCATATAGCAGGTGTTCAATCAATATGTGCTGAGTTGATCTGAACAGAATTGTTCAATTAGTTTCAAAGACTCTTTATTGTTCATTTCATTTGCTATTTTGGGCTATCTAAGGTCTAAGAAATTACAGTGATCTCCCAATAACCACCATACCCTAAAAATATGATAAAATATGTACCTGAAGAGTGCTTTGTTTCACCACAAATATCTCATTGTGTTTGAGATTCCAATAGAGCTCAAAATCCAGTGAGAAGGAAGGAGGTAAAACTAAATCCCAACTTTCACCTGAAGACCATCTTTCATAGTTAAGGTTCTAGAGATCATTGTGCAGCCAGGTATAATCCTGCACTAATATTAAAAGCGTAATGATATAGTCAAATGTCTTCCTGGAAGTGTATTAATATCCTACAAACTTTTTAATTTGCTAAACTGTCTGTTTAAAGTGAATAAGTGCTTCCTTTTTGTAACGTGCTGTTGAAGGTAATTGTATATGCGGTACCTATAGAGTATTTTTTTTTCATCTTGTAAGAGGATAATTTGCTAAACTTGATTAAAAATCAGACATTGAACTAGATCTATCTAACACTGTCACATGTACTATTGAGCGACTTTAATCAAATTCAGCATTATTATCTTTTTATTTGCATTTACTCTGCCTGCAGGTACAATAAAGGAAAAATATGTAAGCAATGGAGCATATTTATAATACTAGTCAGAGTGCCAGGTGGGTTGTAAAATAAATGTAATTGTTTTCAAAGATTGCACCAGATTAGCATGGATTAACACATTCATTTTGAAACCCATGGCAGGAAGTATTCTAAACGTGCCTTCCAACAGCCCGTGTTACTCTGTTTATATCCCCGTCTTAGTACTACGAAATCACTGCCCCATAAAACAGGGAGCATTTTAACTCTGTTCATTTTCATATGAAAGAAATACAATTTATTAAACAAGACAAGAAAGCAGTTGTCTGCCATATTGAAGGCCAGATTTGCACTGATTTGCACTCTGGCTTTCAGCAGATGAACAACAGTGACAGACATAGGAGCCAGAATTGTGGCTGCAATAAATATTCATAACCGCTCCTGCCCAAGGTGCAAAGGGAGGGCTCTGCATGTGCAGCGCATGGTTAGCAGAGACTGAATCAGGATTAGACCGTCCAGTGCACACAGACACAGAAGCCCTGGGCAGTGCAGTGCTGAAATTCCTCATCGGGAAGGAGCCATGTGTGTCCGGGTGATTTTGTGGTCGCCTTGACTCATAGGAGGTGAAATCTTTCAGATATGCCCTGCTGATGCCATTATCCCTCCTCTCTAACCTTAAAATAAACCTGCTTGAGAAAGTGTGTTGTCAGTAGATGACATCCAGCAGGGCATAGTCAGCCCTGGGAGAAAAAATAAAAAATAGTTTCTGATGCACTTCGGGACCCAAGGCCTACTGCAAAAAACCTGTCCGGATTTAAAAAGAAATCAGTCTGCAAGTGAATTATACTCAGTGAAGCTACAAGGAAGATGGATTACGGAGCATCTGGACGGTGCTTGGTGCGGGCAGACCTTGATTATTTTACTCTAGTTTCTAAGTATCCCTCCTCTTATATGGCGTGGGACTAATTCGTTTCTGTGTTTAATGCTGAGATCTCCTATGAACGTTAGTGTCACCCATGTAAGAAATCTCGATCACATTTTCTAGACTGGTGAATTTTCTAAATGAATCGTATTTCCGATTTTTGTTTGTTTTGGCTACTAGGAACTTAGAATAGCAAATTTTGTATTCCAGAGTTAGTAACTGTGTGAGGTCTTATCCTTACCCTCTAAATGTCAATGTATTAGTTCCTCTCTGTGTCCATCTAAATATCTGACTATGTTTTGTTTAGTTTGGTTATTTTTTCAAAACCTTACTTTATTTTTTATACCTTTTTAGATAAGACTGAATTACTTAGGGAAGGAACACATTATGTAATACATGTACATACATTGACTAATGACATGAAGAATGGCATCTTAAAAAGTAGCTAAAATTGAGGAAATTTGCATTAGTAAGCAAGAGGTATTTAATCTTTACATATTGGCCAGAATTATAGATATTCAAACCTAATTCATACCTCTATACAGATACATATATAGGCAGAGATACAAACCATTTTTTAAACCTTTAACTTGATATATATCTTATAGTTATTGACTAATATCAACGTGATTTACTGGATTGAAATACTATCGATTTTACAATAGAAATTATATTTTGGGATGTTTTCTTCTGACTCTTACTGGATTCCAGAGGCTGTGCCGGCGATCAGGAGTCATTTTTCCTGGGCGTTTGGTGGCTGTGTGAGGTTTGGCCCATTGGCATCAGACCTGTTTGTTTTAAATGATGTAACTGACACTCCATGGAGGGATATTTAGAAAGCATTAACTTTCAGACCTCCACTGACTCCTCTGGCTTATGAGAGCAATTGTGCAGAAGAGACCTTCTTCAAGAATGAGATCATTTCCCCCTGCCCAGCTGCCATGAGATACTCAGATGTTTAGCAAATGCAAAACATGCTGGATGCCGCCTGAGGAAGTGGGTTGTGCAGCATCAGGCTTTGTGTGGGAATCCTTTTGTGATACAAATGCAGAATTCTCTGACCAAGTATTTGGATGTTTCTGCAAATTAATAAACATTGGGAAGGGCCGCGCAGAACCAACTTCAGAGACAGACAAAACAGCCTCTGTCTGTCCTCTCTGAAAGCCTGGGCTTTCATAGTTTGTTTCTCATCCTGGGAGAGCTGTTAACTCTCATCTGGAAAAAACATAATTCAGTATTCTAAGCAAAGGGGGATGTCCCCGAAATTGTTTTCTCCAGAGTTGTTAACCAGAGGAATAGAAATACTTAGGAAGGAAGCTTCACATTTCAGCGTCGTGTTCACAGTTTGTTTATATCATTATCTAGTTTGCATCTGAAAAAAAACTTCCACCAGTTTCCTTGGGATTCTCATGGTTAGAAGCATTTTCTTAACTTAGACTTAATGATATGTACAAAGGAAAGCCACGGACCGAGATGAATGATGTATGTTGTAAAACATTTGCCTGCACTGCTCCTGCGCTCAGGGGAAAGAGTTGTCCAGTTAGCGTGCAGGTGAGAATCAAGACACCTGCACCGTGGCCCGGCGCGGTGGCTCACACCTGTAATCCTACCACTCAGGGAGGCTGAGGCAAGTGAATTGCCTGAGCTCAGGAGTTTGTAACTAACCTGAACAAGAGTGAGACCCTGTCTCTACTAAAAACAGAAAAAATAATTGGCTGTTGTGGTGGGCACGTGTAATCCCAGTTACCTGGGAGGTTGAGGTAAGGGAATTTCTTAAGCCAAAGAGTTGGAGGTTGCTGTGAGCCATGACGCCATGGCACTCTATCCCAGGGCAACTGAATGAGGCTCTATCTTTAAAAAAAAAAAAAAAAGTAGACAACTACATCTTAGTCTCAGCTCTGACACCTTCTGTGTTACCTCAGACAAATAATGTAACTGCTCTGGACCACATTTATCTCATATGTAAATGAGGGGGTGGTACCAAATTATCTCCAAAAGGTTTTCTAAGCTCAAACTGACTGTTATGTGCACATTTCAGTTCATCTATCCACAGCACACTGGCACTGATTAATTGGCCTTTTAGAGGAAAGCAATAAAAATTATGAGCATTTTCTTCTCATTTAATCCCCCTTTACCTCCATCAGCATTTTTCCATCTGTTCCCGTTCCATCATCCCTGAAAAAGGCAATACCCTCACGTGAGGGACACCGACTCCCTCACTCAACAAGAGGTGCAGCATGAGGCTGGGCGCAGGAAAGTGTCCAAAGTCTGGGAAGCAGAAGGAAACCGGCATTGAACTAGTCCCCCCGTTGAGTCAACTCCCTGCTCTGTGTTGTCCATTGGAGTCTTAGCAGGGAAGCCTGTCCCTGTGCCTGTGATGGGGACTCATCTGGGATTTCCAGGGTGGTCCCACTCGAGTTTATTTCAAAGCCATTAATGCAAAGTTTCCAAAGCCTATCTGCCTCCTGATGCAGTTAATCTCTGCTTACGAGTTTTTCAGGCTCCACACTTAGCACTGGATTAAAACATTCAAATCTAGGGGATAAAAATCACCTCTATTTCTTGATGATATTGCCTTGAAAGGTTTATCCTACACCCACTGAATCCCTGCCACAAACCAAGTATTGCGTCTCCTTCACATAGACAATGTCGTAATTTATTGATCATCCTTTAAACCTCCCATTAGGTATCCTTTCAAATGTTCTCATTCAGCCCGGTGCGCTCTTTTAAATCAACCTTTACAGGCAAGTATTGCTTACTCCTCACTTACCTTATGGTTTTTAAACATGGTTCTGAGATATCACAGAAGGATCAGTGAATTTTAGAATTTTCACAAACACCTAAGTAAAGGTGGATTAAGTGACACTGGTCTTTCACAGTATAGCAACTTCTGATCTTTCTACCCAGCTTTTGGTGACATGTCACCTCAGTAGTGAATCCTGGATTTAACAGTGATATGCTAATAAAATGTGTGGCATTAGATTTTCCCATTAATCTTGGTTCTGGCCATTTGCAATGGGGAAGGAATAAACATTCACCAAGTTTTACAGTAAAGAAACCAGGGCAGGCCAGAGAGAAATGGGGTTAAAAGTGGACAGCAGCTGCGCTCAGAGCTCTGTCTGCATTGTGAGAGCCTTCTGCAGAACTCTGAGATGGAGCCCACGGTCAGGGTTAACTGACCTAAGCAAGCAGTTAGGAAATGGCTTGAGGAGAAGGCTTGCCTGATGTTCTTGTGTTAGTTTGAAAGAATAACACAAATGTCATTATTAGGCATGACTAATAGTGCACAATTAAATGTATTTTCTGAAAGGGGCAGTATTAAAATAACACTATGATTTTGCTCTTCTCTTCTAACCCCACTCCACAAATTCCTTAATATTCAAGTACAGATTATTATAGGCAGAATGACTGAATTTTGACCACCTACCAAAAGTTAACGCTTCTCATGATCCAAGAAACCTAAATTATGTCTGTTTTTAACGCCTACCAGGTTCATGGTCTTGAGCACATGAGCTAACTCTGTTGCATTCCACCATCTTTCTCTGTACAATTGCTGTGACGTCTAGCACTTCGAGATCCTGTTAATTAATTTATTTATTTAATATCTACTAAGTGCCTACGGTAAGACAGGCACTGGGAATGATCTACCTTGAGCATTCTTAGATCTTTCTAGATGCCCTGCCTTCCTCATTCATGTAACATTTACTTCTCTATGAATCAGCAAAGGGTTAAATGAAGCTGAATACTTAAGATAGTTCATTAGGTTTTTTTAAAGCATAGTTCCTTATTATTTCTAAACCTTTTGATTTGCTCTAAATCATATTTCCTACACATGATCAAGTCTGGTTTTTTCAGTGGCATTCACTGAATTAGGACAGACAGTATAAATTATTTTTTCACATAAAATTTTATGAGACAGTACATTAAATACTTCAGTAAAATCAAAATATATTATCATACCCATTGTAGATGTTCATGGTCTGACCCTGTAATTGGATTTTTTAAATTGGATCTTTACAGCCTTATTATCCAGTTGTTAGGATAGGTGTCCATAGGTTTATAAATATTTTTTCAATTGTTTTTTACAATTTTTTTTTATTTCAGGTTAATTTGAGAGTACAAAGAAATAGGTTATGATGGTGGCATTTGTTAGGTGGAGTCCCTCGTATAATTGTGTCCCACCCCCAAGAGGTGTGCCATACACCTTAACATTGTGCCCATTAAGTGGAAGCATACCCGCCCCACCCCCTCCCTGCTCCCTTGTTCCCCCTTTTCCAACCTGGAATTGATTTGAGTTTTTCTCTTATTTGAGCATGTATTAGATCATCCACTGGCTTCATATTAGTACTGAACACATTGGATACTTGCCTCTCCATTCTTGTGATTCTTTACTAAGAAGAATGTGTTTCAACTCCATCCAGGTTAATATAAAAGATATAAAGTCTCCATCGTTTTTAATGGCTGACTAGTATTCTATGGTATACATTTACTACAGCTTGTTAATCCATTCTTCGGTTGGTGGGCATTTAGGTTGTTGCTACATTTTGGTGATTGTAAATTGAGCTATGATAAACTGTCTAGTACAAATACCCTTATGATAAAATGATTTTTTTTTTCTTCTAGGTAGATACCAAGTAATGGGATTACAGGATCAAATGGGAGGTCTAGTTTGAGTTCTTTGAGGATTCTCCGTACTTCCTTCAAAAGAGGTTGAATTAGTTTGCAATCCCATCAGCAGTGTAAAAGTATTCCCTTCTCTTCACAACCACACCAGCATCTGTAGCTTTGAGACTTTGTGATGTGGGCCATTCTCACTGGGGTTAGGTGATATCTCAGGGTGGTTTTGGTTTGCATTTCTCTGATGATTAGGGATGATAAGCATTTTTCAAATGTTTGTTAGCCATTCATCTGTCTTCTGTAGAATCGGTTCTGTTCATGTATCTTTTGCATGGGTTTGTTTGCACTTTTTTTGTTGATTAATTTGAGTTCTCTGTAGATTCTCTTTGTCAGATTGTAATATACAAATATCTTTTCCCTTTCTGAGGGTGGTCCTTTTGCTTTAATTGTTGTGTCCTTAGCTGTGCAGAAGCTCTTCAGCTTAATTAAGTCATATGTGTTTATTTTTGTTGTTATGATTGCTACTAAAGTCTTCTTCATAAAATTTTTGCCCATTCTGACATCATCAAAAGTTCTTCGCACACCTTCTTTATTGTTCTATGTCTTCAATTTAAATCTTTTATCCAACTTGACTCAATTTTTTCAAGTAGTGAAAGGTGTGAGTCTAGTTTCATTCCTCTACATTGGGTATCCCAGCACCGTTTGTTGAATAGGGATTCTTTTCCCCACTGTATGCTTTTGTTTAGTTTATCAAAGATCAGATGGCCAGTAGAGACTGATTTCATCTCTTGGTTTTCTATTCTGCTCCATATGTCCTTGTCTCTATTTTTGTGCAAACACCATGTTGTTTTGACCACTCTGGACTTGTAATGCAGAGTGACCATAAAGTTTGTGTGCAATTTAAAATAGTGTACAATTTAAAATTTCACATGAACTTTATGGCCACTCTGTACAACCTGTAGTCTGATAGAGTGATGCTTCTGACTTTGTTTTTATTACTAAGAGTAGCCTTGGAGATAAAGGTTTTTTCTGGTTTCATACAAAATGAAGTACTGTTTTTTTCCAGTTCTTCTGATTGTGATGTTGATATGTTTGTTAATGGGGATTGTACTGAATCTAGATTGCTTTGGGCAGAATCGACATTTTAACAATGTCGATTCTGCCCAGCCAAGAGTATGGTATGTTCTTTCATTTGTTAATATCTTCTTTGTTTCTTTTCTTAGGGTTTCATGATTCTCTTTGTAGAGATTTTCTTTTGTTAGTTATATTCCTAAGAATTATAGTTTCCTTGAAGTGACTGTGAAGGGAATTATGTCCTCGATTTGCTTCCCAACTTGGCTATTACTGGAATATACAAAGGCTACTGATTTGTGGACATTGATTTTATACTTAGAGACATTACTGTATTTCTTAATCACTTACAGGAGTTTTGTGCTTGAGTCTCTGGGTTTTTCAAGTATAAGATTATATCATCTGCAAAGAACGAGAGCATTTGACCTCCACTACCCCCATTCAGATGGATGTCCTTTATATCTTTCTCTTGCCTGATTGCAGTGGCCAGAACTTGTAATACTATGTTGAATAGTAGTGGCAATATTGGCCATCCTTTTCTGGTTCCAGTTCTAAGTGGAAAAACTTTCAGTTTTATTCCATTCAGTATATTAGCTGTATATTTGTCGTAAATGACTTCAATCATTTTAAGAAATATTGCAGCTCAATTTACAATTGCCAAAGTGTGGAAACAGCCTAAATGCCCACCAACTCAGGAATGGCTTAATAAGCTGTGGTATATGTATACCATGGAATACTATTCAGCCACTAAAAAAGATGGAGACTTTACATCCTTTGTATTAACCTGGATGGATGTGGAACACATTATTCTTAGTAAAGCATCACAAGAATGGAGAAATAAGAATCCTATGTACTCAATTCTTAATATGAGGACAATTAAGGTCTTAGTACACAATGGAAGGTAGGGATGGGGAGAGCGGAGAAGGGGAGGAAGGGGGGGGTGGCAGGGGTCAAGGGATGTGGTGCACCTTTTGGGGGTGGGACTTAAATATAAGAGTGTCCTTATCTAACAAAAGCAATCAATGTAACCTGGTCTGTGTACCCTCAATGAATCCCCAATAATAAAAAAAAAAAAAAAAGGAAAAAAAATGTGCCACCTATATACCTATTTTCTTAAGTGTTTTTGTTAGAAAAGGATGCTGAATTTTATGAAATGCTTTTTCTGTATCTCTTGAGAGGAGGACCATATGGTCTTTGTTTTTGCTTCTATCAATATGGTGAATAACATTAATGGATTTGCATATGTTAAATCAGCCTTGCATCCCTTGCATGAAGTCTACTTGGTCATGATGTATAATTTTTTTAATGTGTAGCTATAATCTGTTGGCTAAGACTTTGTTGAGTATTTTTGCATCGACATTCATTAGTGAAATTGGTCTATAGTTCTCCTTTTTGGTTGGGTACTTTTCTGGTTTTGGAATCAGGGTGATGTTCACTTTGCAGAACATGGTGGGGATGGTTCCTTCCTTCTCAATGTTTTGGAAGAGGTTCTACAATACAAGTGTGATAGAATTCTGATGTGAAGCCATCTGGTCCTGGGCTTTTTGTTGTTGTTTTGGGGAGCTTTTTTATTGTTTCTTTATTCTCAGTGCTTGATAATGGTCTATTCAAGAGATCTATTTCTTCCTAGTAAAGTTGGGGGAGATGGTATAATTCCAGGTTTTGGTCCATTTCCTCGACATTGTTTAATTTCTGGGCATAGAGTTTTTGGTAGTAGTCAGAAATAATCTCTTGTATCTCTGTGGTATCAGTTTTGTTTACCCCTTTTTGTTTCTGACTGAGGTTATTAAAGATTTTACTTTTCTGTTTCAAGTTAGTTTATTGATTTTATTTATCTTTTTTAAAAACCAACTTTTTATTTCATTAATTTCCCAAATGATTCTTTTGTTTTCAATTTCATTTGTTTCTTATTTAATTTTGGTTCTTTCATTTCTTTTGCTAGGTTTGGGACTGGATTGCTCTTCCTTTTCCATTTCTTTAAAATGGTTCATTAGGTTGTTGATGTGCTCTGTTTTTTTCAGATGTAGGCATCTAATGTGAGAAATTTCCCTCTTTGGACTGCTTGTGCAGTGCCTCAAAGGTTTTGATAGCGTGTGTCTTCATTGTTATGTTCAAGGAAGTTAATAATTTCCTCTTTTATCTCTTCCTTTACCCAACTGTCATTCAGCATAAGGTTGTTTAATTTCCATGCCTTTGTACGGGGATGAATGTTTTTGTTGGAGTTGACTTCTATCTTTATTGCCTTGTGGTCTGAAAAGATACAAAGCATAATTTCAGTTCTTTTGATTTTATTGAGGTTTGATTTGTGTCCTAGGATATGATCTATTTTGGAGAATGTTTCAGGCCTATGAGAAGAACGTATGTTCCTTAGCTTTGGAGTGGTGTATTCTATATATTTCTAGTAAGCCTAGTTATTCTACAGTCACATTTAAGTCCCTTGTATCTTTGTTTAGTTTCTGTTTAGAGGGTCTGTCCAGCTATGTAAGAGGGGTGTTAAAGTTTATACCTATTATGGTGTTGTAGGATATCATATTTTTCAGACCAATTAAGGTCTGTTTCATAAATCTGGGAGAATTTAAGTCAGGTTCATAAATATTCAGAATTGAAATGTCTTCTTATTGTATTATTCCCTTGACCAGTATGAAGTGACTGGTACATAAATGTTTATAGCTGTGTTCCTCAATGTTGATTCATTATATTGACTAGAAAGAGTAATGTCAACAGTAATTTCTCTGATTGCTTTACTTTCTCTACTGTAAATATATAACTTGTATAATTTTTAAATATTATTTCTTTAAAGAAAAAAATTAATAGCAATGTGACATAGATTATTTTTTCTAGTGCTTAATAAGCCATCATTTTGGGTTAGAGTACTAACACAAGAAATCCTTTAAATGTAATTCCATATAAAAACAATTTTGTCCTTATTGGGCCACTTCTATGGGGTCTAAGGAGACTGTAAAACCCAAAGAAAAACCCTGATGTGAATGTGACCACGTGAATATTCATGCATAGGAAGTTTTGAGTGTTTGCCTGATGCAAATGTGACACCTTCCTTTCTGTAAGGAGCTTTCAACTTTATATACTAACCACTTTACTTTAGATGTGGATGTAAAACTAAGGATCAGAATATAAATGGTAATTTTCTTTCTGGAAAAGCTACCTGAGACGTATGCTTGATACCTTTCAGTCAGTTCCAGCTGGTATCCTTGCATAGAATACAACTGGTTAGTTTTAATATCCAGTTTTAATATTCAGGGAATATGTATTGGTGCATCTTTGTGGTCACAGATCTACTGCTTTTCACTTTCAAAATATTTTGAACCCTAATGTAAATTAAAGCCATAATTACTTTCAAGTAGTAAGAAACTTAGGCGTTGCCCAAACCCAGTGGCTCACACCTGTAATCCTACAACTCTGGGAGACTAAAGCAGGAGGATAGTTTGAGGTGAGGAGTTTGATACCAACTTGAGCAAAGTGAGACCCTATCTCTTCCAAAAATATAAAATTTAGCCAGTATGGTGGTGCATGGTGGTGCATGCCTGCAGGAAGGCTGAGGCAGGAGGATTACTTGAGCCTAAAAGTTTGAGCTTGCTGTGAGCTAAGCTGAGACCATGGCCCTCTAGCCCATGCAACAGAAGAAGACTGTCTCTAAAAAGAAAAAAAAAATTGGGCTACTCTACTTTCTTTGTGACTAATGAAGAATATACCATGTAATTGACAGATTCCTCTTAATTCCAAATTTGCTACTCAGATTCCTAAATTATCAAGGACTTGAACTCAATATTGGAATAAATGGGGAATATATATTAACTGATTATGTATCAAACTGAACTTGAATAGCATATTTATAGTTTGTAAAATTTCAGATTAGAAGTTTATTTTACTCACATATTTTACTGCTAAGGAAAAGGAGGTTTATAGAAGGAAAAACATTTTTCCCAAGATACATAAAAGAATGGAAACTGGCATCCACATCTGATACTGCTCTTATATTATTCTGCTACAAAAATTGTTAAGGATGGTCATGAAGCACAGATATATTCTGTGTACATGTATATCATATATGTCTTTATAGAGGGAATGTATATAAATATCTATATAAATACATATGTAATATATCTACCTCCATACATAAAGAAAGACACTTATTTGTGTCCTTATCTAATATGTATATATTTTAGCAATTATTTAAACAGGAAGCAAATCATCTACTAAGGACTGAAAAAATGAGTATAAAGGGCGTGTTTGTATTAACAACAGTAGATGTGAATCAGTACCACATTTGTGGTCAAAAGGATGGAGTGGGAGCAGAACATGTGCCATCCTTCCCCTTAGGAAAAGATCGTGATACTCAGGGATATGTTAAAATGTAGAGAACAAAGATGATCCAAGTTTACCTCCAACTTCCGTGTGTTCCTTGTAGGAAAGATGTGTATTTGCCTACTCCCCCGTGGAAGCACTTTATAAATCATTGCTGAAAGATTTACATTGATAAATAAAATTAAATAAGATAGCATTGTTTTTTTAAAGGTCGGGAGATCTTAAAGTGCAAAGAACTCAGATGATAATAATCTTTATCCTTTGTCATGTTGCTTTGCCACTTAAAAGTATACTCTACCAGATGGACCCGTGTATGAATCTGAAATTTAAAAAAGAGAATGTAATAATGAAAATACTAATCACAACAATTAATTTAAAAAAGAGTTATCAATTTTAGATGGTAAAGGGCCTGAAGTGAGGTACAGTTAGAGCATTTAAATATATTTTTCACAAAGAACCTCGAAAGAGAAACAATAAGATAACTCATTGTTCAATATTTAAGGTATGTCTTTTTTAGAGAAATTATAATTACTTTGTGAGAACATTACATGAAGATGTATTCTGAATCTACATAGGAATCAATTTTCTAACCTTTCTGGGGTTGTTTGAAAGTGGCTTGGATGTTAATATTTCTGGGCTGTCTACTTTTAGAAGTCTCAAAGAGAAGTTACGCTTTTTCTGAGTGATTTCTCCAACAGTAGTAAAACAGATGGCCTCTGTGACTTTCCACAGTGAGTCCATAACCCTGCAGAGCCATCACTGAGCAATTATGCCAACAGGACTGCCAAAGGAAATCTAAAACAGAGGTGGTGTTTGGTTTCATTGATCCAAAAGAATGACTGTGGCTGCCCGAGTTCTGTGTTGAGAAGGATCCTGAGGTCACCTCTGGGCTCAGTCTGACCGAGCACTGTAATTGAGTAATGGTACTACCCAGGGAAAGACATGAAAGAATGGTTTCCTTCTGATACACGTGCCTGGCATGTGCCAACTTGACCTCTAAAGACAAAGAGAAAGCCTTTTCTCCACTTTCTAGCAGGTGATCTTTCATTATCTTCTTTTGTGCTTTATGCACCTAAGCATATTTGGCTTAGCTTAGTTTTGAAATTTCAATGATGAATAGTCTTCCACGTAGAGGGTTTTTTAAATTAACTGAAAATTATACATTTATAATTTAGAATAAAGTCACTTTTAGGATGACATGATTTGATTAAAGATTATGATGAACAATCAGAGGATTTAACTAATCCAAATTGGTCACTTAAATTATTGAAAATCTATCTGTCTTCATGTTTGGGGAAGCTTCCTGCCTGACTTCCACATGCCCTTTGTTCTTTCTTAAAGTTTGCCTGGCTTAAAGGAAATTATTCACTACAGAGCTCAATTACAAATGTGCTTTGACAATCAGGAGGCTGTGTCTGTGGTTTCATCTGGAACTTCAACAGAGGTGATGAAGAAGTTCCATGGCCTGGAATATAAATTCATGCACCTACAAAACAGTAACAGTGCCTCTCCTTAGTGTAAAACTTGGGAAAAGACTAAATTTCTCAGTGCTTCCAATTAAAAAAAAAAAAACCCAACAATCCTCACAGGGTTTCTTTTTCTAAGCAGATCTCCTCTGAAAAATTGTGCAGGTAAGTGTCTATAAATTTGTATATTTATTGCACAGCCACAATAAAAATTTAAAAATGAAGTGTTAACAGCTACTGGTGTTTTGTTTTGTGCCAGATTTACAAGTGTTATAGGACACCCAAAATCTAATGACCTTGAGAAAATTATAGGAATTACATTTTCATATAGACAAACTTTCAGGTGTAATTTTTGCAGGTATTTATAAACAGGTAAGCATTTATTCAACATCAAGCATGATTAATATCTTCTTCAACCTTCTATTTCCCCTTGCAGATAAATTTATTTTTGACCATGCTCTTTAGTGAATTATTTTGCTGTGGAGACCTGTGCAGATAAAATAATAAATTTAACAGAATGTAAAAACCGAAGAGGAGTCCTCCATTTGAACTGTAATAAAAGTTACTATCTAATCGCGCAACTGATAGTTTACACGTGTCTATTTTTAACATATTATATAGAGCCTATGCATAACTGTCCTAAAATAATTATTTAATGATAATTAAAACCTAGAGTATGAATGTTTCAAAAGGTAGCATCTCTTGATAAAAATTACTCCTGCTTTGCCGTGGGTGGCTCTTCATACACTGACCTTTACTCTACTGAGTAATAAAGAAGCAACATCACGAAGGCACCAGTTCCTGTTCTCAGGATGTTTGCGGCCTTCGGGAAGGAGACAGATGTGTCAAATAGCAATGGCAGGGCAATGTGATCTGTGGAGTTTGAAGGATGGTGTCTAACCCTGAGTAGAGGGGTGTTCCCAGGGCCTCAGGGAAGATGGCACTCAGGTGAAACCAGAAGGACCACGCATGTGAGCAAGATGAAGGGTAAGGTCAGGGCATGGAAGAAAGAGAAGAGAACCAAACAGCATAGGCAGAGGTCCTGGGTTTAAAGAGCACCGGGCCCCGTTCAAGAAATTGCAGTTTGTGAAGATGCTGGTGTGGATGTGGAGAGAAGGGAACACTTCTACACTGCTGGTGGGATTGCAAACTAATACAATCTTTATGGAAAGAAGTATGGAGAATCCTTAAGGAATTAAAAGTTGGCATTCCATTTGATCTTACAATTCCATTACTAAAAAGAACAACAATCATTTTACAACAAAGACATTTGCATCAGAACGTTTATTGCAGCCCAGTTTATAATGGCCAAGTCATGGAAACAACCCGAATGCCCACCAACCTCTGAATGGATTAATTGTGGTATATAGGCATACAATAGGTACTACTCAGCTATAAAAAAGAGGGAGACTTGACATCAGCAGAGGAAGCCAAGTGGGACATGGCCACTCGAGGCTGTGGGAACTGTGGGTATGCTATACAGAGGGCAAAAGGTTTCTAAGTATAAACTGCTAATCTACTTCTTCCCTGCGAGATGTATCAAAAAAAAAAAAAAAGAGGGAGACTTTACATCTTTTATGTTTACCTGGATGGAGTTGAAACATATTTTTCTTAGTAAAGTATCTCAAGAATGGAAAACAAAGTATCCAGTGTACTCACTACTATTATGAAACCAATAAATAAACTCTCATACAAATGGAAAAACACAAATATAGTTTAACAATGGGGAGGGGACAGGAGTAGGGGGAGCCCACTGGTGGGAGGACAGAGGGCATTTGGTGAGATCTCACCTAAAGTGCACAATATACGGGAATATTTCAAAATAACTAAAAGTAAATTATAAATGTCTTACCACAAACAATAAGTGAGGTGATGGTTATGTTAATCAGTTTGATTTAAGCATTCCACATTGTATATCAAATCATCATGGTGTACCCCACAAATGTATAGTTATGATTTAATTAAAAATTAAATTTAAAAAAAAAGAAATTGCAGTTTTAAGAAAAACACTATCTTCGGGTTGGAGGGAGGAAGAGAGTCTTGTCTACACCTAATTATCTTCTGATTCACACATGAACTCTCTAGATAGCCCTCTTCCTCTTTGACTTTTGCATTGAATGGTCAAAACCAAGCGTACCAGCCCTGCATTATAATAAGTAATTTAGGAATGTCTGTGAACCAAAGCAGTGGTTTGATTTTGATTCTGATCCTCGAATACCAATGTTACTACCCTTAACCAAAAGTATTCACAGACGAAAGCTGTGTGCTCATGAAATGTGTGCAAGGTTCTTTACATAAGCTTCTTTTGTAAAAAAAAGAAAAAGAAAGAAAAGAAATCATTCCTTTGATCCCATCTCACAATCTACTTAAAATAATTTGAAGATTTTGCTGTGACAGAGTTCGGCACAAAAATAAAGCTACTATAATACCAGCAAGAATATAATAGTTTTTTTTAAGAAACTCTTGAATGTATTTCTACTTGTTTGTTTCTAGCTCTAGGGGTAGGACTGGATCTCAGCGCAGATTACTTGCCATTTACCATCCTCAGTCTTCATTCCCCTCCCCATGGCTGTCTTGGCCGTGGCAAGAGATCTTTCCCAGCATGGATCTGGGGTTATAGAAAATAGTCATTGGGGATAAAGGTGTCAGATTACATGGAAACTCTGCCTTTGAGACTTACTACACAGGTCCACATACCATACAGTTCTGTGATTCCGATGGTCATTCTGTCCTGGACCCTAAGAGGACCTTCTAGGATAGGCCTTTAAATAACCTTAAATTTTTCACCCTGAGTTACGGTTTATTCAGTCTTGAAGGGGAAATTTATGACTTATAAGTAAATAACATATAAATACACAGGGTCATAGTCAACCATTCAAAATGTGCCAGTTTTCATGTCTTTGCCACCTGGGAAATGGTATAATTTCAAAGAATAAGTAGAATAATGTTCTTTTAAAATGAAGATGAAGCTGTGAGTTAAAGTTTAAGCAACATCTGTGAATGCAGTAGGGTTTTTGTTGCTTTAGGAACCAGTGTGTATTAGAGAACCAAACCTTAGCCATGTGTGTTCCCCAGCAGCATAAATCTCTTCAGTCCAGTAAATAAATACGGAGCATAAAATACCACACCTGCCTGACAGAGAGATCTTCGGGAATCTCTACACATTTATTTTTCTTTTTAGGGTAGGAATCATCATGTGGAAGTAAAGATTAAATAACTCATATTCACTAGCTCAGCAAAAACATTATTTTTAAAAGAGGAGCAAATAATTATGCCTCATTCTTCTGTTCCAACAGCATGTATTATGTCATATTTTCAGAAGAATATTGTAGGCAATATAAACCAGGTTTATAAACATTACAGTGAAGGTTTAAAGATGATTTTCAACAGACTTCAAAAATCCCATGCTATTGAAACTCCTTGAACCCCTATTGGTAACTTACAGCTCCTATAAATCCATGCCCTTCAGGACGCCTCTACATGACATTATGTCAATATGTTTCACATGCCCATGACTTCAGATAGGAAGTTCACAATGTTGAGGATGAAAGCATAGCAGAAAATTCCCCAAACTTCTCCAGCCGCTCAGCACATCAACACCAGATGCCTCCCTAATATTTTGAAAGTAATTAAGTAGGGTTCTCATTGGGGTTTAGTCAGCAGAATGATTACGTCTCTGCCTTGTGTCAGAAGACGATCTCCATAACAATCAATGAAACAAAAAATATTTATATCTCACCACAATTTGTATATTCTTTCCTTGGTTCAAAGTTGATTCTATCACAATGAATCCAGGAGAACGTGTGGATGTGCTACAGTGAATGTTCACTTGAGGGAAAATAGAAACTGTACAGCCTCTTTGCAGAATTGAGGTGGTTATTTAAAATTTAAAAACTGGGTAACAAAGTGGCTAGCCTACCAGATATTTTTACATCCAGATCTTAAAATTCTTCTTACACTCATGTGATTGTAAATTTGTATAAACTCCTGAATTATGACACATGGAAAAATATCTTTGCATTGGTTATTAAGAATAATACAGAATCATCTGCATTAATGGTTTATGAGGTCATAACCAATTTATGAATATAATAATACAGTAAGCTTTAAAATGTAATAGGAGTCTTCAAACTCTAGCATGGAAAGTATGTATTATATGTGTATATGCATATTAGTTTTACTGAGGTATCATTGTTATATGAAAAACTGCACATTTAATGTATATAATTGGATGAATTTGGAACCAGTGTGTATTAGAGAACCAAACATTATTCCTACACTAGGAATCATCAATCAAAGCAGTAAACATATTCATAAACAATCAAAATAGCAAACATATTCATCACTTCCAAAAATTTTCTTGTGTAGCTTTAGGTTTTATTGGGGTATTTTCGTTGGTTTGTGTGTATATGCTAAGAATGTACGTGAGATCCACTTAACATGAGATCTGTCCACCCACTTAGCAAATTTTTAAGTTCCCAACAGCATTCTGTTAATTTGGGGCCATCTGAGGCACAGCAGACCTCAAGTATTCATTCATCTTGCAAAACTGAAACATTAGACTCATTTTCTTAGTCCTTTTTCATTGCTATGAGGAACATCCAAGTCTGAGTAATTTATAAAGGAAAGAGATTTATTCAGCTCATGGTTTCGCAGCCTGTACGAGAAGCACAGCACCAGCACCTGCTTCTGGTGAGGGCTTCAGGGCGCTGCCACTCAGGGTGGAACAAGAGAGGGAGCAGACAAATCACATGGTGAGTGAACAGACCGGGAACAGGGAAGGAGATGGAATCTATAATCAAAGATTTCTCAACAAAGTAAAGCCCAGGGTAAAGTAGCCTCATTGGTGTAGTCTACCATATCATTAAGGAAGAATTAATGCCAGTTATTCAAACTATTCCAAGAAGTCAAGGAGGAGGGAACACTTCCAAACTCATTTTATGAGGCCAGCATTACACTAAGACCGTGTTTCCCTGAAAATAAGACCCTGCCTTATATTTATTTTTTCTGCAGTTTTGGCCAGGGCTGGGCTTGAACTCACCACCTCCAGCATATGGGGCCAGCGCCCTACTCCTTTGAGCCACAGACGCTGCCCTACATTTATTTTTTCTCAAGAAGACCTACTAGGGCTTATTTTCAGGGGATGTCTTATTTTTATTAAGCATAATACAACAATCTACATTTATTCAAATACAGTTAAGTCATCTTCTTCTGGAACTTGACAGGGGGAGCCAGTCGTGTTGGTGGGGCTGGCGCTAGTGATGCGTGAACTCCTTTCCCCTGGTTGTTCACATGTGCTCAATAGGATGCCTGCGGCTGTGGTTACCACACGTGCACCCAGGCAAGTGCAAAAGGAGCTGTGGCAGATAAAAGGTATTCCAGTCTTCTTTACAGCTCCGTGCCAAAATGCATGGTGTCAGTAGGTCTCATTATCGGGGGTAGGGCTTATATTTAACAAATGCATAGAAATCCTGCTAGGGCTTATTTGGGGGGGTAGGTCTTATTTTGGGGGAAACACGGTACCGAAGCCAAACACACTACAAGAAAAAAACTATAGGTCAAATATATTTTTATACAATACAGTCAGCCCTATCTGTGGGTTTGAAAATATTAGGAAAAACTTTAAAAATAGCAATACAACAATTAAAAATAATACAAATGAAAACAATACAGTATAGCAACTGTTTACATAGCATTTCACATTGTGTTAGGTATAAGTAATCTAGACATGATTTAAAATTCAAGAGAGGATGTGCTTAACTTATATGTAATATATATATATAAGGAATCTAAGTGTCAACAGATTTTGGCATCTGGAGGGTTCTGGAATCAGTCCCTGGAGGATGACAAAGGACAATTGTACATATAAAAATTTCCTAGGAACATTTTGGTATAAGGCTGCATGGGGTAAAACTGCCAGTTAAACTTTGTGATCCTTTCCTTCTATTTCACATGTAAACACACTGATCATTCACGTTCAAGGATTTCTAACAAGAGAGTTTAGAAGTCTGAGATAAATGTAAAGACAGGGACCTGCTGTTATTTAGCAGCAGTAACGGATCCACATCGGAGGTGTTTTTACACCTGCGAATGTTTGCAGAGTCATCAGAATCCCTGCAGATGATGGATTTGAGTTTATTGAGGACAGTTATTTCACCCATGGTGAACTTAATGCAAAAGTGTTTCTGTGAGGTGCTTTATGCTGTAATGTTTCTAACTAATAAGACTTTTCAAGTGTGTATGCTACAGTTGTACATGTGTGTGGACCCCTCTGTTCCGCCTGACAACATACATTTCAAATCTTTTTTTTATTAAGTCAAATACACACAGACCATGAATACATTCATGCATATGTGGGGTACAATGTGCTGATTTTTTTTATACAACCTAAAGTGGTTACATTAAACCAATCAACATAGCTTTCACCTCATTTGCTTGATTATTGTGCCAAAGCATCTATGTTCTACACTTCACAGATTTGACTTATACCCTTGTCATATGTTCCATAGGTGTGATCCCTTCTTTTATCCTCCCTCTGACGATTCTTCCCTCTCCCCTCCCACTTTACTTCTCTCCATCATCTTGGAGAGAATAGTTGTGTTCTCTTTTTTACAACAATGTGTGAGTAAATATAAGTAGGTTTCATAGGAGTACTGAGTATACTGAATACTTTTCCTCCATTCTTGAGACACTTTACTCAGGAAGATATGTTCCAGATCCCTCCATGTAAACATAAAAGGGATAAAGGCTTCCTCTTTTTTAAGGCTGCATAGTATTCCATGGTATACATAAACTGCAATTTATTGATCTATTCATGGGTCGAGGGGCACTTGGGCTTCTTCCATGACTTGGCTATTACGAATTGAGCTGCTATGAATAATCTGGTGCAAATAAACCACTTTGAGACACCATCTAACTCCAGTAAGAGTAGCCCACATAAGAGAATCCCCAAACTACAGATGTTGGCATGGGTGTGGAGAAAAGGGAACACTTCTGCACTGCTGGTGGGACTGCAAGCTAGGTACGTTCCTTTTGGAAGGAAGTTTGGAGAACACACAGGGAACTAAAAATTGATCTGCTGTTGGATCCTGCAATTCCTCTACTAG
>CAUYQV010111783.1:0-11425 GCA_963574575.1 Galagoides demidoff
AGGGTGCCGTGGCACGCCAGCAGGGGTAGGAGGTCCAGTTTTTAGGGGGTCTCTCCCGTGGGATAGAGTGGGAGGAAGTTTGAACTCTGCTCGCTTGTTTGCATGGAGTAAACTGCGAGCCCTTGTTGTGGGGGAGGGGACTCTGGTCCGCTTGGTGGTGGATTCTGTACCTTTTGGTTGTATTTTTGGGGTCGCATCTCGCCTCAGGAAGGTTGACGTGTGCTCCTCAATCTTCTCTCTTGGCTCTGCTCCAAACCATCAGCTAATTAGCTAAACTTCTGTCCTTTCAGCCTCCTTCTGGACGGGAGCTTCTGTAAAAAGCTGGCTGCAGTCTGCCATCTTGGCTCCGCCCTCCAGCCTTTACTTTGGTTGTCACATCTTTTTAGTCACTTTTAAACAAGAACATTTCCCTCCTTATTTGGTCTCTTATGACATTAATGTTTTTTTTTTTCTTTAAAACTATTCAAGATAATTATCTTGCAAAATGTCCCATAATCTGGATTTTTATGATTTTTTCCCTCATGACTAAAAATAGATATATATATTTTTTTTTTTGCCAAAAATACTTTAAAAGTGACATACATTTCTTATGGTGTCACATCAGGTGGTATATATTGTCAAGCTGCCCCTTTACTAGTGACATTACATTTGATCACTTGGTTAAGGAAGTGATCTCTCCACTATAAAGATACTTGGTTTTGTAATCAAGAAGTTATCTGTACAATGATCCTTTGACATGATGTCACTGGACAGATTCTCAACAACCATCTTACCAGTGGTAAAATCATCCAATGATGAGTTAAAACAGTTATTACACTGGGGGTGGAAAAATGGGAACTCTCTAAGTTTGTTATTCTTTTCATGTTTATGACATTCATCCATAAAGAAGAGATTTAAGAGTGTTTTAAAATTTATTTTATGCACTAAGGGAGGAATCTCCCTTGTCTCCCTTAGATTCTAACCAGTTCAAGCAAAATTTTAACTTACTATTTATGGGACTTGAAGTTGTCTCTACAGGATCCCAGCAGGATTCACGTATGTTACCTTTGGGAAGGCAAAAAGTTAGCCAATGGTTGTCACTTTATTCGTAGGGGGAAAAAGTGATGTTAGAGAGATGGCTGGAATAAGTACTTTCTAGAATCTATACTGTGCTGTAGCCGCTAGCCATATGTGGCTATTTAAAGTTAATGAAAACTGGGCAGCACCTGTGGCTCAGTGGGGAGGACACCAGCCCCAAATACTGAGGGTGGCAGGTTCAAACCAGGCCCCTGCCAGCTAAAACAGCAAGGAGAATTGCAACAAAAAATAGCTGGGTGTTGTGGCAGGCACCTGTAGTCCCAGCTACTTGGGAGGCTGAGGCAAGAGAATCATTTAAGCCCAAGAGCTGGAGATTGCTGTGAGCTGTGACATCATGGCACTCTACTGAGGGCAACAAAGTGAAACTCTGTCTAAAAATAAATAAAGTTAATGAAAACTAAATTGTAAAATGCAGTTACTCAGTCATACTATCCCCATTTCAAGTGATCAATAGCCACATGTGGGTGGCTAGTGGTTACCTATTAGATGGTGCATATATAGAACATTTTCACTTTGGAGAAAACTTTGTAGAGATCTAGAATCACTCTTAGTTCCCCCAGAACAAAATGGCAGGCCTCACACATTTGGGAGGAGATTCGGTAGTCACCTTAATTTCATGAGTTTCTCAATTTATTCCAACATCTTGGGCTTTGCTGTTTTGAATTCTGGCCTGGCCATTTGGGTCCAGGATGACTGGATGAGTTCCACTGATGTTTTCAGGACTTCAGTGAAGATAGTCAAAGCCTACTTTTTATAAGCAGTTCTTGTTAAGCATAATCTATTTTAATTCTTGTTAAACTGATTTATTTTCTCCTAATAGAGATTAGTTAAAAGAATAGAGAGGGTTAAATTTCATTTGCCAGCTCTTACTGTATTTGATTTTATTTCCTTCATTATAGTATAGGACACATTTAAGCTATGCATAGGCTTCCTATTTCATGTGGGCTACTAAAGTCCATTTGTTTTGTCTTTACTGACATGGAAACCACTCACAAAAGCTAATGCACTGCTTTCAAAATTCACATGCAGAAAGGAGAGATTATTAATCACAGATCAGAAGTGCCACATTCTAGGCCATGCTGTACTCTGTGCCCCTCCACAGCTTCTCTGGAGTTAGGTGGCGGGCAATCAGGACACCTGCACTCTGGTAGGCTGTCTGAGCGATGCTGCAGTCAGCAGCACTCTGCCTCACTGAGCCTGCACCTGGGAATCTATCTTAAGAGAATTAGTCTGGCTTGAAGCATCTTTGTGCTGCTCTAGAATCCACTGAACAAGGCCTAATATTGGATTCCTCTATGACCTTATAAATGTTGACAAAACCACAACACAAACGATTTATCACTATGAAAAATACGTTAAGGGGCTCTGAAAACAGATAAGGGCTAAATATCAACAGCTAGGAATTCAATATGCAACCTCTTTACCGCTTTTGTTCATTAGACATGTCGCGTGCACTAGAGCTCAAGTGTGACTTTTGTGGACACCTCTTGAGCTCCTGCATGTAAGGTTTTCGTGTCAAAAGATCTTTTTGAGACCTTGCTCAAAGGTCTCCATATAACATCCATTTGTGAGAACAAACCTCCAAGCCTCAGAAATCCCTTCCCGGAAGTAGCCTCGAGATATAAAGCAAGGTCCATCTATGTAATACAAAGATCCCGTCAAACCTCAGGCCCACACGGTAGAGATCTGGTGTGAGGTGCACAAAAAGTTTTAACTAAGTGCTCAGAATGGTGCTTGGCATCACAGGTAGGCAAAAGGGAGGGCAAGAACAGAGGAAAAGTAAGTGCATGCACATGGGGCTTTGTGTTTCCATCTGCTATTTGGTCCTTAGAGTCATCGTCCTAGTATAGACTGCAAAGAACACCCATGTTAGAGCTCGCTCGGCACCTCACTTAAAGCTCAAATCAGACCTCATCTGCTGATGGCTCTATTCTCAGTTTACCTTTTATGATCTATCCATTCTTTGCAACACTGGAGGGAGTGAGGGGAGAGATGTGGGCTTTTCCTGGCATCCTTATTCTCTCCCCAATTTCCCCATGTTGTCCACATCATCCACATCCCAGTTTTCTGCCTCAGCGTGAGGAAAGTGCAGGGATAAATAATGAACAGATGCATAGAGCACCTGTTGGTATTTTATTAAGCCAAGACAACTGCCCTCATGTTTTTATGGAGTTTGTTCTAAGTAAATTTTGCCTTTTTGCTTTTTTTTCTGTCTTCATTTGTTCTGTCTTCACTCAGGTGTTTGAGTTCTCCAGTCATCTTTGATGCAAGAGGTTATGGGGGGCACTAGGATTAAAAGCAGGTCAGGACTCTATTCTGACACTTGTTAAAAATGGTAGGGCAGACATTCAGGACTATCACAATTGGTATGGGGACCACTGTGATAGGGTTTTGCAGTAGGGTAGAGGGTCAGTGGATGGAAAATGCCTGAGAGAAAACATCAGGGCTAAGGGGGATTCTGGCTAAACAGACCCAACAGGATTCCTGCTGAAGGCAAGTCAGAAGGATCACATATCACCTGGGGGGTGATGGAGGATGAGAAACCTGATCAGATATTTGGGTGAGGGGTTCTGGCCAAATCAACTTTGTAAGATTTATGCTAAAATTGGGTGATGCAAAGATGGACATGGAAGCCCAAAAGCCAAGGCCTAGTTGGAAAGAGGATTTAGAGGAACCTGACTAAAGTTTGGCCAAGGAGACTCTGTCAATATGAAGCTGAAGTATGTAGGGGAGGTATACTGATGTCTGCACCTTTATTTGAAAGCATCTAAAAATAAGATGGGGCTTGGCACCTGTAGCTCAAGCGGCCAAGACGCCAGCCACATACACCTGAGCTGGTGGGTTCAAATCCAGCCCGGGCCCGCCAAACAACAATGACAACTACAACCAAAAAATAGCCAGGCGTTGTCATGGGCACCTGTAGTCCCAGCTATTTGGAGGCTGAGGCAAGAGAATCGCTTAAGCCAGGAGTCAGAGATTGCTATGAACTGTGATGCCATGGCACTCTACCCAGGGCAACAGCTGTCTCAAAAACAAAAACAAAAATAAGATGGATGACAGAGAAATGGGTAGATAGGTACTAAAGAAAATATAATAAAATGTTAATGGATAGAATTAGTGATAGTGTATTTACAGAGGTTCACTATAAATTCTTTCAACACCTCCTTGAGTATATGAAAAAAAATGTTGTAACAAAATGTTAGTAAAATGAAAGCATATCAGTGTGGAAGAAGTGAAGAAACAGCAGAGAAGAAGGGCCCCATGCAGTGGGACCCACATTTTGGTAACTGGACCACCTGGTGCAAGAAGGCATGAACATCTGGCAGCATGTGTCATGCTCCAGAGGCCTTGCTTAGGGCATAAGCACACCAGGTTCATCACCCCTGCAGCCCTCTGGGTTCAGAAGTGGTATATGACCTCTTCTTCATGACTTCCGCATGACCGCCTTCCTCTCCTTTTAGCTAAGCACTCTTTCTGCTTTGGGAAGATGGTCAGCCTTGTGCTACTTTCAGCCAGCATGGCTGCCATGGGCCAAGCTAATACTTCTGTTTTTCTCCTTATCTTTCTCTCTGGTTTTAGAGTTGGTGTTGACCCAGATCAAGACCCACCACCCAACAATGACAGCTTTCAAGTCTTACAAGGGGTAAGTGACGAGAGACTCTTCTTTTCAGGGAAGACATGATTTAAAATAGCTAAAATGTTTTAAGCATTTGCCACAGTCCAGGAACTTTACCTGATTCCCTCATTGTGCTCTTGAAAACAACTTTATGAGACATGTACTATTCTTCCCATTTTACAGATTAGAAGCTGAAGTTTGGGAGTTTCAGTGAATCCTAAGGTTAAAGAATTAGAAATTGATGTAGGCAGGATTTGACTCCAGAGTCTGAATTTTTACTTGCCAGCAATGAGTATATTGGTTCTGACTATATAGGTCAGATGTCCTCAAACTATGGCCTGCGGGCCACATGCGGCCCGCCTAGGACATTTATCTGGCCTGCCGGGTGTTTTTGCCGCCGCTGCCTGTCCTACTTAGCAGCTGACTTGTCCTGGGGCCCGCAGTCCAGCCCTCCAACAGTCTGAGGGACAGTGAACTGGCCCCCTGTTTAAAAAGTTTGAGGACCCCTGATGTAGGTCCTAGGAAGGAGAAAAAGAGGGATATGATTTGATTTTTTAGCTAAGAGAATCTGAGGAGGAGAGGAGAGATGTTGGGTGACTGCAGGCACTCGCACTCAGGGCTGGTATCCTCTAGGTCAGGAATTTGGAAAGGGCATAGTAGGGATGGCTTGCCTTTGCTCTGTGAAATCCAGGGCCTCAGGTAGGAAAACTGGGGGGCTGGGGGTAACTCAAACCTGGGAGCTGGAATCACCTGAAGGCTCATTTACTCATATGTCTGGCATCTGGGTTGGGAAGGCTGAAGGATGAGCACCTGTGACTAGAATTGCTACACGTGGCTCTCCATGGGGCTTGAACCATTCACCAGAATGGTGGCCAAAGGCTACTCAGATTTCTAACACGATGGCCCAGAGTTTCACAATTTGATTGTCCCAGCAAGCAAGGTGGAAGCTATATTACCTTTTCTGGCCTAATCTTGGAAGTTTTACAGCATCACTTCCGTGGCTTCCTATTGGTTAGGTATTTCTAGGACCAGTGTAGATTCAATGGGAGGAGATAGAAACTATAACCTCTAGATGGGAAGAATGTCAGCGAATTTGCAGACATGTTTTAAAGCTGCCATAACATGTCTGTTGTATGACTATTGGGATGTTGTCTCCAGGTTTTGCTCCTTTCTAAAACAGGCATGTCCTGGACAGGCAAGTTGAAGAAAGGAGAGTTATAATAGGGGCAGAAATATGTTATCAAATTATTATCATTTGGGCTCATACTCGTAGCTCAGTGAGTAGGACGCCAGCCACATACACTGAGGCTGGTGGGTTTGAGCCCAGCCCGGGCCTGCTGAATAATAATGACAACTACAACCAAAAAAATAGCTGGGTGTTGTGGCAAGCACCTGTAGTCCCAGCTACTCTGGAGGCTGAGGCAAGAGAATCACTTAAGCCCAAGAGTTTGAGGTTGCTGTGAGCTGTGACAGTACAGCACTCTACCGAGGGCAACATAATGAGACTCTGTCTCCAAAAAAAAAAATGATTTGGCCTTTGGAGTCAAGAACTATTTTGTTCAGTGTTGAGTGCCCAGTGTTAGGTACAGTGCGGACACATGGGGGGGAGCTCTATTTGATGGGCAGATGGGGTCGTGAGATGTGCAGTGTGCAGCAGGTTGCTTCACTGACCAGCAGCTTTTGTTGTTCATTAAACCCCATTCTTTTTCTTCCAGTCAGCTCAGAATAACATTCGTCATTGCATTTAATACCAAATCCAATCTGCAGATTACAGATTCCATAAGATTTTTCTAAATGATTCCATCTATAAATCAGATTTAACTAGTCTCACAAAATGTGGTGCAGTGTGGGGCCTCAGGGGTGCCTTTTCTGGTTTCTTTCTCTTTGAGACTGGCCACAGCCTGATGAGGCATTTAGGGCACTGATGTCCAGCTTAAGTGATGCAAAGCCATGACCTCTGAAATTTTTGAACATTTGGGGAAAAGTTTTTAATGAACTTCACTGGGGATTTGCTGCCCACTTTAATGGATCTCCAAAGACCTCTGAGATTATATTAGAATTGACCACTGTGCCAAATGGGAACATTTTAGAACATTGCTAATTGATGCTAGCCTTGATTAAAGACTTCAGAGAACAGGATTTCAGAAACTGCACCTGGAAGCTAACTTAGAGTATAACATATCTTGAAACTCATCCTGATAATACCTGGGCGGGGCGGGGGGGTGGATGACAGATGTCTTGTATTTCACCAAAGGGAAAATAATGGCTCTGGTAGGATATGGCTGTCCTATTCCCAAGCATCCTCCACAGAACTGTGGCCAGTCTAGATTAATTTTGTAAGAAAAATAGGCTAATAGCAGCTGAATGGCCAGGATTTGGAGAGATTCCATCTTGACAGTTCCAGACCAATGAAAACATTTGCAACCCCTTTGCTGTTTCCTCATTGCTCCCACCTCTGTATCCCAGCATCTGCAAAAGGAAACGAGTGAAATGGTTTGGTTGGTCACGTAGCAGAATTTACTATCCATCTCATCAGACCTGCACACCAGGGAGATGGCTTGTACTTAGACTTCATAGCAAATCTGCTGTCACTTTTTTTTTTTTTTGAGACGGAGCCTCAAGCTATCCCCCTGGATAGAGTGCCATGGCATCACAGCTCATAGCAACCTCCAACTCCTGGGCTCAAGCGAGTCCCCTGCCTCCGCCTCCCAAGTAGCTGGGACCACAGGCGCCCGCCACAACGCCCGGCCATTTTTTGGTTGCAGCCGTCATTGTTGTTTGGCGGGCCCGGGCTGGGGATTCGAGCCCACCACCTTAGGTGTATGTGGCTGGCACCTTAGCCGATTGAGCCACAGGCGCCACGCCTCTGCTGTCACTTTTATGTGGATATGTTTGAGAAAGTAGTGGGGCCTGAGTACTAAGCGTTCTGGCATTTAGTCCATGCAGTGACAGCTAAAATAGCTCACCCCCAGGTGAAGTGAACCTCAGGAAACCTCCTGGGCAGGTAAATTCAGCGTTCCTGTTGGCTCCCAGATGGCTCTTTGGGCCAGGAGCACTGCACACATGGTGTTGTGAACAGGCTGGCAGCCACTTGTATATATCTCCTAATGGTACCCCATTTGCCAGCCCTTGCCAGGAGCTGTGTCATAGCTTCCCCTCACTTCTTCCCTTCCAAGCCTCACACACAGTCATGCAGAGGGGCCCTCAAAATCAGTTCCACTGACCTTTTGAAAGGCTTTCAAGATTGCTGTCATATTGGGAAAAGTAGGCAAACTTCAAGCTTGGTTCCCCAGGACACTCTCTTAGAAATGACTCATGCCCTGGTGCAAAAAGGCCCTTATTTCTCCAAATCCTCTTGACCTGACCTTCTCATTCCAGTGAACCACTCTCAGCAGGGCTGGGAACATTCATTGGTCACAAAGAAAAAAACCCAGGAAAAGAGGGAAATAAATGGACTTCTCATTTTTGGGTGAAACCCTGGGCTTTTGTGGTTTCCCCTGAAATAGATCTAGGTCACATGCTCAGTGTTGTCATGAAACTGAAATCAGAAATAGGGAAAGTCCAGATGTTTGTTCTCCACTAGAAAAAAAAAGGGGGCATTTCTCTTTACCTCATTTTCTAAATAATCTTCCTAAAAACTACAAACAAACAAAAAAGTGATATTTGATGGGAAAGCATTTTTTATAGTGAGCACAATTTTCCTGGCTAGTTGTAGAAGCAGGGTTTAAGCAGAGTCATGGCTCGGGAGCTATGGAGTATTAGCTCCTGTGAGACAAGGAAAGGAGTTATTGGCTTGAATCTTAACCTGATGTGAGGGAAACAAAGGAATATTGTGAGCAGACTTCAGCTTTGTGTCCCTGGTAAGTTTGACTCATTAGAATGAAACAAGACAAAAAAACTCAGTTGCTTTGTTTCTCTGGAGGTCTTAGTGACTTTGAAACAAAAACAACCCCAGCTGGAGACAAGCTGCCCAATCCCAGGGGTGGCCTCCCACCTCAGTAAAGGGGGAGGGTCTGTCATGCCAGACCAGACAGCTGAGATTTCTGTTGGCCGGACGTGTGGACACATCATTTACTTCCTTCCCCAAGTTTACATAAGAGAACTCCTTGATGGGAGTAGCTAAGAGCATGAATCTGAATTTATCCCAGTTTTATCATATCAGCAGGACAAGGTCACAAGCTGGATATTAATGAAATGTGGAAAAAAGTAAACTACTATGCCTGTGTGTGCAGTGAAAACTATAGAAAATCAGCTGTTTACAATTGTATTGACTTACTACTTTCTGAGAAAATTGGGTTCTTGGTTTCTCCTTCCAATTTTCCTCCAGGCTGAAATCAGATACGGAGGCACCCAAATCTTTTAACTTCAAACCACTGCTGAGATGCCTTTCTTCAAATTGTTGCTCTCAGACCCACCCCCCTCCAGTTTTTGGTTCTTCCAGTTGCCTCCCTTGGCCCTTTGATTTCCCTTTCTGTTATTCTTTTTTTTATTTTCTAGAAGCTCAGAGTCAATATTAATTTATTCATCCATTTGACAAATATTTATTGAGCACCTTATTTCACACATTCCTTCAGCCTCTGGGAATACATCTGCAATAAGACAGATGAATTTTTGTCCTAAAGGGTTCGGTGACAATGTGATGAAGGTCCAGGACAGAGAGTGGCAGCAGACAGATTGTCTGCTCTTCCCTCAGGGAGTGGAGGCCTTCCTGCGGCTCCAAGTTGCCCCGTGCGTGTCACCACAAAGCTTGTTAGAAATGCAGACTCTAAGGCCTCCCCTAGCCTCAAGAAGCAGAATGTGCATTTTGGCAGTATCCCCAGAGGAATTTGAGAAATCCTGGGCTAGGAAATGTGTGGAGCTCTGGGGAGAGTTTTAAGCAAGGAATAAAACTATCCATGTGTCACTCTCAGAGACTTTATTCCTGTTATTTGCCCACTACTGAGAAATCTTGGACTCATCATCCCAATAACACAATAAAGGCCCAAATCAAATTACATATTGCAAGGGTACATGTCCAATCTATTAAGAGTAGAGTATAGGGTGGCACCTGTGGCTGAAGGAGTAGGGCACTGGCCCCATATACCAGAAGCGTTGGGTTCAAACCCAGCCCCAGCCAAAAAAAAAAAAAAAAAAACTGCAAGAAAATAAAAAAATATCAGAATAAATGTCTTAACACAAGAATTAAGTGTGTGAGGTGAAGGCTATGTTAACCAGTTTGATGTAAGCATTCCAAAGTATATATAAAATCAGCACATTGTACCCCATAAATGCATTAATGTATACAGGTATGATTTAATTAAAAAAGTTACATCATTTATTTACTGTTCTCTATATTCATTTTCTGTGGCTGCTATAACAAATTACCACAAACATAGTGGCTTAAAGCAGCCCAGTATTATAGTCCAGTAGATCGCAAGTGTGGTGGGTTCAACTTGTTTCTTTGCTTCAAGTTTCTCAAGGCCAAAGCAAGGCTCTTGGGAAGAAGCCACTTCCAGGCTTATTCAGGTTGTTGGTAGAATTCAGTTCCATGTGGTTGTAGGAGTGAGGTCCCATGTTCTTCTAGCTGCCGACTAGGGCTTGTGCTCAGATACTGGAAGCCCCCTTTCATCTTGAAAGCCAGCAACAGCAAGGAGCGTCCTTGTCAAGCTCCGGGTCTCTCCTACGTCTTCTTATATCCTTCTAGCTCTTACCCTCCTTGTCTACTTTTAAGGGCCCACATGATTGTACTGGGCTGGAATGGGTAACCTTAAGTCCATCCACGAAGCCCCTTTTGCCAGGTCATGTAACATGCTCACAAGTTCCCGGATTAGGATGCTGAAATCTTTGGGGGGGGCATTATTCTGCCTCCCCCTGCTCCATCCCTGTACAAAACTTTCTCATTGTAATAAACTTAGCTTTGAAAAAATATTTGAATATTACATAAGAATGGAATGAAATATAATTCTACACATATCATTATCCACTAGTTCTAGAAAATGATTTCAAAAAATAGGACAATTTGCCATTCCTCAGTTCTTTAATCAGCTATCTTTTTTTTCCCATTACATTTGTCACTAAATATGTATTTGTCTGTCCATCTTCTCTTCTGGAAAGGGGCAGGTACTGAGTCTTGCTTATCTTTGTGTTTCTAGCATCAAACATGGTACCTGGCACACAGTAGGTACTTAATGAATGCAGAAGAAATAGATACTGGTTGTTACATACTCAAAAATGGTAATAAGTAGGGTTGGTGGTGTTTATTTTCTTCAAGGGGCTTCTCTACTAATAATGTCAGTAAAAAGATTAAAATTCCCTTATGTAAAAAGCTACAAAGATAGCTAAATGATGTTAATGACTAGTTTTTTTTTCCCCCAACAAATATATGTTTGAAATTACATGCCCAGTCTTTGCAAATGAACTGAATTAATAATATGAGCTCTGACTATGTGCCAGATACTGTGCTAAATATTTCACAAATATTTAATCAGCACAAAATTGAGAGTTGTGGCTCGGCGCCTATGGCTCAAGTGGCTAAGGCACTAGCCATGTACACCTAAGGTGGCAGGTTCGAATCCAGCCCAGGCCCGCCAAACAACAATGATGGCTGCAACCAAAAAATGGCCGGGCGTTGTGGTGGGCGCCTGTGGTCCCAGCTACTTGGGAGGCGGAGGCAGGAGACTCGCTTAAGCCCAGGAGTTGGAGGTTGCTGTGAGCTATGATGCCATGGCACTCTACCCAGGGAGACAGCTTGAG
>CAUYQV010111785.1:0-13153 GCA_963574575.1 Galagoides demidoff
AGCTCCCCCTCCGCCCTCCTAGCCTGTCAGCGACATCTCATCCCCCCATCCCCGCTGGGTGCCCCCCACCCCCCCCCCCAGTCTGGCAGCTCCCCATCCTCCCACCCAGCCTGGCAGCTCCCCCTCCACCCCCCCCCAGCCTGGCAGCTCCCCCTCCTCCCACCCAGCCTGGCGGCTCACCCTCTGCCCAAAACACACACAAGTGAGCCAGCAGAAGAGCACCGTGTCTTAGCACTAGGGAAGCACCCCTTCCAACCTTTTGAGTATAAATGCAACAACTACAGCTTCATTTATACTCTCCAATCCCAGTAAAAAAAAACAAACAAAAAACATGTATTGAGTAGGTAATCATTAAAGAATCCAAAAGTAGCAAACACATGCAGAAATAGATGCTTTCAGGGAAGATGGAAAACACTTTTAGATGCCAAGAGCATTCTAAATTGAGAGAATTGTAAGATAACATACAGATTTCAACTTGAAAAAGAAGACCTCTAGTTTCTTTAATAACCATACACTTAAAAGTATTTGAGATATTTCATTTTAACATACTCAAGATTGTTTACAGCCCTGGTTCTCAACCTTCCTGATGCCGCAACCCTTTAATAGTTCTTCTGGGTTGTGACCCGCAGGTTGAGAACCACTGGTTTAGACCATTTACTAGCTGATTTAGTTAATCAACACAAAAAGAATTCTATTCAATTGCAAAAATAAGTATCTTATTTTATAACTTCTTTGTATAATTTCTGTATAGTTTAATAGTAAAATAAAATTATAAGTGTATATTTACTTTCTATTATATGTGCACTTTTAATTAGGTACTTATATTTCTGTAGTACCTTTTAAAGAAAACACAAATATTTTTAGAAAAGGTTTTCCCGGATGAGAATATGTAGGTGATTTTCAACATGTGATGTTATATGTTATATAATTTTTGATTTTTCAAAAATTTTATGACTTGCTATTTTTAGAGATCTATTTTAAGTAACTCTCCAAATGGGAGCTTTGCGAGACACTCACCAAAGGCTATGAAAGAACAATAAAATAACACTTTTCTCTTCATGTAAGACACTACATTTATCTGTATTTTAAAACATTGAGCTCTAGTGATTCAGTATTATAAATACCTTGCTTTCTCTTAAAAAATTCAATCAAATCCACTCTTATGAAACTCTTCTGCTATGCAGCTTTCTGCAGTATCTATTTTGTATTTCATTCCTACAGTCTTTCAGGGGAAGCCTTCTGAGAATACAGAATGCTCTAAATTGAACATACCCCATCTTATTTTTACACTTCTCTTCTGAGAAATCTAATATAGTTCCCAGACTTCCTACTATCTCATTAAAAATTAGTAGGAGGAATGTGGGCCGGCACAGAACCTTACAAATGCAGGTCTGACGCGGTAAATTAAACATGCCTGTGTGTGTGCATTATTCATTCCTGCTTGCTTTTAGGTATCAGCATGGGCATGTTCACTGCCACCAGAGCTGCACGGTCAAGTTCTCTGGATCTGGGGAAGAAAGCAAATGAATGACTTATGTATGAACCAGGATTATGAATTATATAAATCAAGCCACCAAGTCAGGGCAAAGAGGAAATTCAAGGTGCTCTAAGGGGCTACTCCAATAATTTCTTAGGAGATAATAAAATAAAATAAAATTCAGTCCTTAAGAGATGCTTCCACATAGCTACAAAGATTTTATACAAAAAATAAAAGATAATCCCTCTTTATACCGAGGTTTCTCTCTTCAATTCTTAAGGCAATTAGATATGCAAGTATTATTTGCACCTCAACAATATGTTATATTATTATAGAACGCTTTTTCTAGATCACAGGTGGAGTAGATTTAGCCTGATTCTTCAGGTCTTTGGATTACCGTAATGGTAAATGATCGTTAGTTCCAACTTAAAAGCTCCAGCTGCATTAAACCCTAACAAGATCGTTAGTCCACCTTTCTGTCCTTTGCAGTTTGGGGGCTAAGCATTGATTTCTCCAGCTAGGAAAATCCTGGATGGCATCTTTTTTCAACATATAAGTGTTTTGGATGACGCCTGTGGCTTAAGGAGCAGGGTGCCGGCCCCATATACTGGAGGTGGCAGGTTCAACCCTGGCCCCAGCCCAAAACTGCAAAACAAGAAAACAAAAACATGTAAGTGTTTTGTCAACATTGAAAATCTGTTGTTTAGGCTCAGCACCTGTAGCTCAGTGATTAGGGCGCCAGCCACATACACCAGAACTGGCGGGTTCAAATCCAACCAGGGCCTGTCAAATAACGATGACAACTCCAACCAAAACATAGCCAGGTGTTGTGGTGGGCGCCTGAACTCCCAGTTACCTGGGAGGCTGAGGCAAGAGAATCGCTTAAGCCAAGAGCTTGAGGGTGGTGTGAGCTGATGCCACAGCACTCTAACTAGGGCAACATAGTGAGACTCTGTCTAAAAGGAAAAAAAGAAAGAAAGAAGAAATTCTGTTTTTTAATGTAATCACCTTTATCAATAACCATAGTGAAATATTCTGGATAACTTGCTGCGTTTTCTACACCAGCTTACTGCTTCCCCTTGTAATTTCAGTTATGGAGACAGCTTCTTTCCTTAAACTCAAGACCCACCTCTGCCAGCTTCAAACTTTTCTTCTACAGTTTCTGCACTTCTTACAGTCACCAGAGAATTGAAGAGAATTAGGGCCTTTCTGTGGAGTGGGCTTTAATTTAAAGAAATGTCTTGACAGGTCGAACCTCTCCCCTGCCCACTCCAATTTCCTCTACATCAGCGATGAGAAAGCTGGTTTACTTTCTGATCTTTTATGTGTTCATTGGGGTAACACTGGCCTTTCATTTCCTCTAAGAACCTCTCCTTTGCATCTATAGCTTGGCTAACGGGCACGCAAGGCCCAGCTTGTGGCCTGCCTTGGCTTGTGACCAGCCTTCCTCACTGAGTTGAATCATTTTTGGCTTTTGATTCTAAGGGAGGAACTTGTGACACTTCTTTCACTTGAACGTTGAGAGGCTACTTTAGAGTTATAAATTGTCCTAATTATTGTTAATTGGCCTAATCGCAATATTCTTGTGTCTTAGAGAACAGGGAGGACCCAGGAATGACTGGTTGGTGAAGCATCAGCACCCACACATGTATTGATTAAATTTGCTGCCTCACATGGGGATAGTTCATGGCACTGCAGAACAATTACAATGCTCATATCAAATAGCCCTGATCATAGATCACCATGACAGATAAAATAATAATGCATGATCTTGTAATACCTTGAAAATGACCAAAATGTGACATAAGACATGAGGTAATAACATGCTGTTGAAAAATGGTCCAATCGAATCGTTCCTTACAGAGTTGCTAGAAACTTTCAATTTGCAAAACAAACAACCAACCCCCTCCAGAAAAATAGTTATCTGTGAAGCACAATAAGGCAGGCTACGCCTGTACAACACTCCTGTAAGGTATGAGCAGCATACTTCATAAATACTTCTAAGAAAAATTGGAATACATATCTACGTTGGATAATCATATAGAATCAATGTTAATAATCTGATTCTGATCCTTATACTCTGTTTATGTATGAGAATATTCTAATTATTGGGAAATATACACGGAAGTATTAATATTTAGAAGTAAAGGGCATGATGTTTTTAACTTACTCATAGTTCTGAAAATATTGTGTGTATGTGTGTGCCTATGCTTGTGTGCAGAGAGAGAAAAGGGAGAGAGAGAGAGAGTGTGTGTGTGTGTGTGTGTGTGTGTGTGTAAATAATAAAATAAATGCAGTAAAATGTTCATTCTTGGTCTTAGGAGCATTACAGTTCCCAATTTCATTAATTCCCATTAAATGCCCACATCAAAACATCACATATACCCTGTAAACTTATATACTGTTATATACCCATAATAATTAAAACATCACATATACCCTGTAAACATATATAACTGTTATGTACCCATAATAATTAAAAATGATTAAAAAAATGTTTCAATGTTAATACCTGGGGAATCAGGATAAAGGGTGTACATGATCATTGGTACTATTTTTTGCTCTTTCTGCTCTGATATTATTTCAAAATGAAAAAAAAATGTTCAAACATTGCTCCACACTCGTCTTAATATTATGTTGGCTTTATGGCAAACACTCTGAAAATAGACGTAAGGCTTGTAGAGCGCCCTATCAGTTACAGCATTCATTATTTACGATGGGCTTCCATTAGTGTAGAAACCTGTGTGTTATTTTTTAACATTCTAACAGTAGTATTGCCATGTGTGAGTTAAAGTTATTTTAGAATCCTCAGCTTTGTTTGACTTTAATGATTTTTTTCCCATAATGATACTCACATTAGATGGCAGCAAAAGGGCTCGTCAATTTAACAGGAGGGAAATTAATAATATTCTCATGTATTTTCCTCATTAAATTCACATTATCGCAGTAATGGTTGTTTTAAATGGGCATAATTATTAATAAGAATAATGCGCACATTAATTTAAAACCCTAACAGCTGTGGTACTTTTTACTTTTCTAGAAATAATTCAGGCAGAGTTGCATGAATTTCAATTCCCTATTAACTGTGCTTATTAATGATCCTATGGCAAACATGACATAAAGCAGAGGTTATTGGAGAGGGACATATATGTGTTTGTGTGTGTGTGTAAATATATTATATTATATATATATTTTTTCAAATTTTTGTGAGAATACGATGCTCATTACCTGTGGTTGGCTTCTATCAGATGTTTCCTCGCCTAGAATACATTTTATCAATGTGCTTTATATAAATGGCTATCCAAAGAATTTTCAATGCATAGTGGTTTTTGTTTGTTTGTTTTGAGACAGAGTCTGACTTTGTCACCCTTGGTAGAGTGCTATGGCGTCATAGCTCACAGCAACCTCAAACTCTTGGGCTGAAGTGATTTCTTGCCTCAGCCTCCCAAGTAGCTGGGACTACAGGCGCCCACCACTACACCTGGCTATTTTTAGAGACTGGGTCTTGCTCTTGCTCAGGCTGGTCTCAAACCCGTGAGCTCAGGCAATCCACCTGCCTCCACCTCCCAGAGTGCTAGGATTACAGGCGTGAGCCACTGCGCCTGGCCCTACAGTTTTTTGTTTATTTTTACTGAAAAGCCCTTCTATTTATTATTTTCCTGATCCTTTCTTCTTTAAAAATTTTAGGTAGCTACATGGGACTTATTTAGGTATTTTTAAACAGTCATATGTAAAATGATTTAAAAGGAATCAGAATATTAACTACTACATTCATTACCTTTATTTTTCTAATATTTGTCTTGCATCGTAGCCCTTCCAGTCCACATTCAGAGCAAACACAGATGTTTCCCCAGACCCAAGCTCTGAGAAACTCTGTAGTCCTCGAGTTCATATTGCATCCTGGTCTGCCTCCTCCATTACAAGAGCCTCCTACTAAGTCTTCCTGGCCTGTTGCAATTGGCTTTGACACCATGGTCCTCCTTTCTATTCTCTAAATGATGAGCTAAAAAGAACACTAGAACCGGGTGGCGCCTGAGGCTCAGTGGGTGGGGCACCAATCCCATATGCTGATGGCGATGGGTTCAAACCCAGCCCCAGACAAACTGCAACAAAAAAATAGCTGGGGATATGGCGGTGCCTGTAGTCCCAGCTACTCGGGAGGCTGAGACAAGATAATCACCTAAGCCCAAGAGATGAAGGTTGCTGTGAGCTGTGATGACACGACACTCTACCAAGGGTGACAATAAGACTCTGTCTCTAAAAAATAAAAAAGAACACTAGCATCTGTACATCTGCACCTGAAAACCATTCAGCCCATTGCAGACAGATCGAAGCAAAATCTTTTTAAAAACTGCAAACAATAAGAGATACCTATTGTATTACATACCCTAGTGCTAACATTAGTAATATAAATGTGCGGAAAAGTCATTTTTGAGAAGAAGGGAATTACCAGCTATTGTTACCTATCCAAAGTTTAAAATTGGATACTTCATTCAAACAGTACTATTACTATTTTTTTTTCTTATAGACTGTGTAGAAGTGCTGGTTTGACCATTTATTTAGAGGCCTAACTATCTACACTCTAGTTTTAGACTCGTCTCCTCTTTTGGAGTCTCCAGGAGTCCTGGCATTGCTAGAAAGTCTCCTTCTTTTATTTTCTTTTTAAAATTTTTTAATTTTTTTTCTTTCTTATTTCTTTCTTCCTTCCTTCCTTCTGTTTCTTTCATTTTTATTTTTGGACTATGGAGATTTTAGTCATTGCATTGAGCTGTCTTATTATTATTATTATTGAGGATTCATTGAGGGTACAAAGAACCAGGTTACACTGATTGCATGTTAGGTAAAATCCCTCTTATAATTGTGCCCCATCCCCAAAGGGTGTGTCACACACCGTGACCACCCACCCCTCTCCCTCCTCTCTCCCTCTGCTCTCCCCTTTCCCACCCCTCACCATGCACTAGGTCATTAATTGTCCTCATATCAGAATTGAGTACATAGGATTCTTGCTTCTCCATTCTTGTGAGGCTTTACTAAGAATGTTTTCCTGGCACTTCACAGCGCCAGCTTCTCACCCACGGGGCCAAACTATTAGCTCCTCCTAGCTGACTAATTGTCCAACTTTTACTCACTGTTCTAATGAGGTACCAGGGCCCCTCAGAAGACTCCTTTGTCCCATGAATAGTAACTGAGCAGAAAGGAATAAATACGTGGCCCGCTGTCTAGATGGGGATGCTAGGCACGAAGGGGTCACAGAGTTAGCAGCGAGCCCTGGATTCCAAAACAGGCCACTCATCCCAATCCTGTCAAAGCACCATAACCTCTTTCTTTTCTTTCTCAGCTGTGCACTTGAATAATTTGTTCATGAGGAAACAGGGTCTGAGGCTTAGGGAGTATTCTTGCCACTTGCACACATGTAACTGTGTATTTACTCTTCTCAGTGGGAATGAAATCTCCTTTACGTACTTTCCTCTCCTCTTCCAGCCCATCACACGTAATGCCCCCACTTAGGCAAATAAAGGACTTTACGACATGAATCTGTTTTTCTTTTGCTGAAATCTTGCCTCCTTTTTTAAACTCATTTCTATCTTATTAAAGATTCTAAAAACCCCAAACATTGTAGACCTTGTTGAAACAAACAAAAGCCAGCAACAACAACTAAAAAAAAAGGATCGTTGGATTATGTTCTTCTTTAAAAAGAAATAGCTTCTTAATTATGCAAAATAATTTTTGGCAGCTGGATAAACATTCTGTGGGTGAGGGGAACAGTGAAGGCGACATTGGGATAAGGGCAGAAGGGAAATTTCACATGTAGATGGGTTCAGAGGTCACCTTCAGGTAAAGGTGACAAATTAAACTCTGATTTATACAGTAGGAAAAGTGAAGCAGCTTGTTTCTTAAAAAAATCTCTTAACAACAGAGGTTCTCTAGGTTTCCATTTTCTTTGTCCTTAAATCATCTGAGCCCTGCTACTCAGTTTTTTAATGCTCCTTATTTTTAAAAGTCAGCCTGCTGGTGTGTGTGCCACTCTCTTCCTTCTCCACACCAATTTACAATATTAAAAATAATTGTCAAACCAGAGGCACCCCCTCAGAGGTTTCCTCCAGCAGCTGACAAAAACATGTTGTCACCAGCAATTTTACAAGGCCAACACCTGGCACATAGATTTTTGCACTTGAGCTCACACACACAAAAAGCTATTTTTATTGACTAGTTTTCAGAGACTTGTACATCGAAAATAACTGTGAAAAATAAGTATACATAACCGAATGAGTAAAATTTCTTTTTAAACATGTCCATAGTGTAGTATCTATGAGTGTGGGCTAATAGTGAATGATAGCGTTTCATCCTAGATAAACCCTAGTAATAGGAGTACTTTGAAAATGGGTTGTTGGTTAAGAGCGAGGAGGAGATAGTGACTCGATCATGTGGGCTGTAGTATGTTAAAAATAGTTAAAAGCTCAAAACTGGGTTCAGATCCCTCCTTTCTACCAGGTTTAAGATCTTGGACAAATTAACTTATCTATACCTAGATTTCCTCCTTTCTAAAACTGAGATAATGACAGGTCTCCCTCATAGCATGGTTATGAGGGTTACCTTTATTTTTAAAAAGGTGCAAATCAGTTAACACAATGTCTGACACACAAAAGAACAATACATATTGTTATACTCATTGTGGCCATTTGTTCCATCATTATCATGATCTTCTCACATACACTCCAACCCATGACGTCATCGTCTATGGACCTTGGAGCCTCAGTCCATCTTCTCACAAATTCTCCTCTCCAATAAACTGACTCTGCTCCCTTCCTTCTTTTTCTCCAAGTATCTGAACCAACAGACACAGACAAACACGTTCCATGCACACTGTGACGCACCACAACTCCCAAATCTTACCTTTCATTCCATTTAACTACTCATCTTGGAAGCATCTTCGAAAATCAGAACTTGTAGATATGGTTTGGAAGATATATTTAATACCGAGATCCCTCATTTGTTAATAGCAAAAAGAAGAAATTTTAATTGTATCTTCCAGGAATTTAATATTAGTTTGAAGACTCAAATGCTAGGCAACACCAGTACTTCTGTTTCTTGTATAGTATATCCCTAAAAACCCTCTCCTTCAGATAAATGATATAACTTAGGATAAAATACAAAAAGGAACCATCTGAAGCTCCAGAGAGTGAAAAAAAAAAATCAAAACTGATTTGTAAGAGAGGTCCAAACACGGAAGAGAAAATCAGCATATAGGATTTTTAAATTCTTTTGGACCTGCTGAAAGGTTGGCCATATTGTGCCATGATACACTCTGACGGAACCTCTATTATAAAGTATACATTTCTAGTGAGACGGGACGAAAATCCTGTCACTGTCACCCTCCTTGGTTGCCTTCCTTTTGGCTTCACCCTTAAATTCTTGCTAAGTCAGCAAGACACAATCAATAGCAGGAGGAGGGAGGGAGACCGCTGAACAGTACTTTGGGGAAGTTCCTAAGGCTTACCACTAGTGTAGGAGTAGGTACAATAGATAAAAAAAAGATCAATCAATGAGAAATGGTAGAAAGCATTAGACATTAAGTGTGTAAGAAATCATAATAAAGTGTTCACTGTTTAATGAAATGTTAAAGGAGACAGAAGGATAAAAGGGGGGAAGCAGAGGTCGTGGTGCTGAGAAGTCTGAGCTGCAGAAACTGGTCTGCACTTCCCCAATTTGCCCTCCACAACCCCCACCATACTGAGAGGCCCCACCAGACATGGTGGCTAGAAAGATATTGTCAGAAGGAATGACTGAACCACTGTGACTGGATGTCTGTGATTATTTTTATGGTATACCCTGCAAGCATTTAAACAATACCTGCCTCTGTAATTTTCTAATCACCTGAACTCACTCAAGATCACATCAGCCCACATTATATAAGCTGAACTCTACCAGTGGTCAGGGCTGCTCTCCATATTGGGGGAACCGCCGGTCGTTCAGTCTTTCTTTAATAAAGACTTCCTAATTGGCACTACATTGACTTTGGGTCTTGATATCTCGAGTCCGTCCTATAACACTAGCATAATTAATCAGATTACAGAGTTTGAAGCCACCCCAGCTGCTGGAAATAGATGGGAGTAGAGTCTTGGAAGGAGGGAGCTGGAGGAGCACCCTAGGTTATCTGTACAAAGTCTGCCCACGTTGCTAATGAACATTTGTCACATTCAGGGTTCTTGGAAGGTCCAAGTGGACCAGCTTTTCTAAAGGGAACTTTTGCCTTTGGGTTCAATTCACATCAAAGACGAGTCTTAGACATAGCCTGGTACTTAAGCAGCTCATTACCAGTGGCATGTGCCAGATGAAGTCAGTGGCCAGATGGCTGACTGGAAGGATCTTTGTCCATTCTCAGAGTCCAGGGGACTCCTCTCTTTCTCATACTGTGTTCAGTCTGAATAAACTTACCAGGCAACTCTGCCATACAAGGACTTTCATAACTCCTTCCGTAAAGTGGTAAGTTCTATTTTAAGTATCATGATAAGTGGCATCTGTGCTGAGATAGTCTCATACCCTGGAAATTCTTTATGAAATAGTAAAAAAAAAAGATAAACTAAGGAGAAAAATAAAGAAATCCTCATACTGAACTCGTTTATTGCAAATAAATGAAACTACATTTTAAAAGATCAATTCCAAATAATATTTCATGTTTAACATTTTTATATTTATCCAGTTGTATGCATTAATTAAAAATAAACTTCTGTCTGGCATGGCTCACATCTATAATCCTAGTACTTTGGGAGGCTGAGGCAAGAGAATAGCTCGAGACTCGGAGTTTGAGGCCAGCCTGAGACACATAGTGAGATCCCAACTGCAAAAAAAGAGAAAAATTTTGAGATATGCTGGCAGAAATCTATCTCAGCTACTTGGGTGGCTGATGCAAGAGGATCCCTTGAACCCAGGAGTTTGAGGCTGCTGTGAGGTATGTTGATGCCACTGCCCACTCTACTTTAACAAGTATACAAGCAAAAACTTGTATACTTTAATATTCTCATATATACTTTGGTTCCCAATGACAAGAATGACAGGTTACAAGACTTAGGAGAAAAGATGTCATAGGAACATTTTCTTGAATCAAAATGCCACAATGATTTAAGGAAGATTAGAACTTTTTCATTACATTTTAATTACGGAATTTTAATGGATAATATTCAGATAAGCTTGCATCACTTTTATTCCTAACAATGCAAGAATGAGAAGTCACTGAGGTTGACTTGCAAATAACTGCAGAACCATATTACATAGGGAATAATGTGAAGAAAGGCAAGGGTCGAGTCTTTACGAATTAAAATACATTGAGGTTTTCTGTCACCTAAACTTATGCTTGAATGGAGAGTCAAGACCATTGACCAATTTTGTAGAAGGAAAATGACCTACCCCTGAGCTTACTATGTGCTTTGCATTTACTGACAGATCATAGGAAGGTCTGATATTCGACATACTGAGATTTACTATCCAGGTAGATGTAGAGATGATTTCAGACTGACAACATCCACTGCTCTTCTCCCATTATTCTTAAGACAGGAACAGCTGTGTGTGGCCAGTCTTCTGTGGAGATGAACTCCCCTGGCTCTTTTCCATTCTCCACTAGCTGGGGAATCGAAGAGAATTCTAAGCAGAATTAAGAATTTTGCTATCAAGCAAACTTTCTTCCCAAGTAGGGTTTCTTACCCTTTGTGCAATTGGTACTTTGGACCAGATAATTGTCTTTGTTGTTCCAAGGGACTGCCATGAGCCTTACAAAGTGTTCGGCAGGATTCCTGACCTCTGCTTACTAGATGCCAGTAACACCCTTTCCCCACCTTTCCCCAAGTGGTGACAATCCAAACTAGCTCTGGAATTTGTCTAATGTTTCCTGAGGAACACAATGCCTCCCTCTCCCTCGACAGCGTTTTTTTAGGGTGGAGAAGGAAGTCAACGTGAAACACCAGGTGTCTGTTTTCCCAGAGATAAAATGCAGGTCACCGACGGTTTCATAGTCAAACACTCAAGAATTCCTTAGGCTCTGAATTGAATGTCAATTGCCAAGAAATTCCCTGCCCAGGATAATATTGATTTTTTTTCTCTTTACCCATTTGCAACAAGATGGGAAGAACCTGCTGGGATTGGGTAGTTGAGATAGTCAGTGAACGAATAGGCATTGGGAAACCCTGAACTTGGATTGGACCATGACTTGGCCTGCCACCGCCACGTTACATGTTTCCAGTTAGCTATACCATTACAAACTCTTGCCGTCCTTTAAATTATTACAAATACATAGATTTAGTGAAGGCAAATAGGCTTTTACCTGTCAATAATTAATAATACAATGATAAATTGCTAATTTTATACATATCTTTAATTTAAAAAGGCAATTGTCTTAATGGCCTTAAAATGAATTACTTAATTCCTGTTAGAATGAAATACACATGTTTTATCATGGACTCTGAAGCCTAATAAGATCTTCCCTGAGTCTCTTATCAACCTCATCCTTCCCTTCTCTGTCTCACTAAGCTCCAGCTATACTAATCTCTCTCTTCTTCCTTGAACACGTGAAACTTTTCCCTTCTTTCACCCTATCACTTGATCCTCTTTCTCAGATTATATCTCGCCCAGATTTTTATTTGCCAGGTCTGTCTTATTATCTAGATCCAATTCAAATATCTCCTGGATCCCAGCGCAATGCAAAGCAGACCCCGCCCAGTCACTATCATGTTATCTGGTTTATTTCTGCTTTGGACTAAGAGTTAACACTGCTAGGACCTCTCTTCCTGCTGCTTTTGTAACAGTGTCACACAACACTAACCCATAGTGGCAGGAGTGCCCTGGGCCCATCTCAGCCTCAGAATCCTCACCCAAGCCTTCTAAGAAATTGTGTAGAACAGAGAGCCTTTGTAATCCAGGATCCAACAGATAATAATGGACAACTAACATTCACACTGTTCTTTAAAAGTAGGAATTTTTCTAAACTCTTTTTTATTTGAGTTTGAAAACAGCTTTGTGATATATATACAAAGAAAATCTTATTATATTAGTTGTGAGTGAAATTAAGGGATGTTATTAAAGTTCTTGTGAGGAATAAGTTGCAAGGACAGCCCGCAGTACCTTTATTCTGCAGGAGAAACTCCTTACCCCCAATCCCAGAATAAAATCCAATTCAAAGGAAAATGAAACCATGATGTACTCTACAAACATACAGCCTAATTGTTTTACTAATTTGTTTACTGATTCTAAGTTTGTCTCCAAATGGCCCTAAGGGCTGGGTCCTTGTCTAAATGAATAATATTTATACATTTTACCACATTATGTCAGCATTTAATTAAATTTTAGTGAATCAAAAATACAGAATCTGTTGTAACTAAATAAGCCCTTTGAATCCCAACTTGAAGCCATGCTATCTTTAATCCAAGATTCATAACTGTCTTGTGAAGTCTGAGAAACCAGTGACGGGCTCAGCGCCTGTGGCTCAATCAGCTAAGGCGCCAGCCATGTACACCTAAGGTGGAGGGTTCGAATCCCCAGCCTGGGCCCGCCAAACAACAATGATGGCTGCAACCAAAAAATGGCCGGGCGTTGTGGTGGGCGCCTGTGGTCCCAGCTACTTGGGAGGCTCAGGCAGGAGACTCGCTTGAGCCCAGGAGTTGGAGGTTGCTATGAGCTGTGATGCCA
>CAUYQV010111791.1:0-13472 GCA_963574575.1 Galagoides demidoff
TTTTTTTTTTTTTGAGACAGAGCCTCAAGCTATCCCCCTGGGTAGTGTGCTATGGCATCACAGCTCACAGCAATCTCCAACTCCTGGGCTCAAGCAGGTCTCCTGCCTCAGCCTCCCATGTAGCTGGGACCACAGGCGCCCGCCACAACGCCTGGCTATTTTTTTTGGTTGCAACCGTCATTGTTGTTTGGCGGCCCGAGCTGGATTCAAACCCGCCACCTTAGGTGTATATGGCTGGAGCCTTAGCCGCTTGAGCCACGGGCGCCGAGCCAACCACAATTCTTTATCTATTCTCCTACTGATCGTCAACCAGTATGTATCCAGTTTGGTGCCATTTTAAAATAAATCTTCTATGAACATTTACATAGAAGTCTTTTTTGGATATATGTTTTCATATTTCTTAGATACAGGAGAGGAGTTGTTTGGTCATAGGGTGACACATGATTGACATTTTAAGCCTCTGCACTGTCATGCTGTAGGTGGTCACTTGGGCAGGAGACCTGTGCCCAGAATAAATGTGGATTTCTCCTCTCCAGGCTCTCCCTCTGTGGCTGTGCTGTGAGACATTGGCTCGAATCTCTTGGCAACTCTACTGCTAAGAGGAGACTGGGTCTCTGGGGAGTGAGCTTCAAGGGTTCCCTTCTTCCCCTTGGCACAGCCACCCTTGTGTCCCCCCTCACCCAGATAAGTTCTCTAGGAAGGGGCCAGGTGTGGCAGACTCTGACACTGTGAAATGATAATACAGAAGGGAGGGTGCTGTGCTTTGAGAATGCAAGTCTTAGAAGTGGGAGAGAGCTCAGAGGCAGTGTCCCCAGGGGCAAGCTGGCCATACCCAGACCTTGGCACCTGTTAATTCCAGCCAGGAGCTATCTCCTGGGGCTACAAGTAGGTGGAGCTGAACTACTGGGCAAAGCTGAGGAAGGGGTGGACCCCTGGACCATGCAGAGAGGATTCAGATGTTGGGACAACAGACACAGAGGTGGCAGCACACATAGGACAATCAGGCTCTGCAGAATGATTTCTTCCCTCATAATTAGATAGTTTTTGGAAACACACACTGGGAAAAAATAGTAATAACAACCTGCAGTGAAACCCACTTGATAACTCCCTTAGAAATAAGATGTGTTTAATGTAATACAGAACTCCAGTGAGTTGTTAGACATGCAGGGTTCAGGATGGTGGCCAATGGCACCTCTGTGGGCCACACTGGCCAGAGTGATGCCCAGCCCTAGGAATGATGATGGCAGAGGCCATGCATTTTATGAGGAGGTGTTCACTCAGCAAGAACTCTTCGCAATGACTCCCATATGCTTCTCTGTGAAAAGATCTGGTGTTATATCAGATACTCCCCATCCCTAAGGACAAGTGAGTGCCTAGTGACAGCTTAGATGATTGAGGGAGAGGTACCATCATCACTTGTGTTTTTACTTTGAGAGAAGCTGTGTAAACCATCTTTCTTGGAATCAAAACTACCTAGCTGATCATTATTTCAAATGATTTCTGTGACTTTCTCAGATATATTCCATAGCAAGAGTCCTGTCCCAGATGCAACTGCCCACACTTAGCTAATGTGAAATGTATAAATTAGAGCTAAATTATTTATCATGCTTAAAATGTACTTAATTTATATTCTACTTGAGCCACCAAAAGCCAGTCTTGGTAACAGGCACAACCTTCAGTCCTGGCCACCTCCTCTTTGCTGTCAGAGCCTGGGCAGACTTCGTGCATGCCCCACCAGGACTTATTTCCTGAAATGGGCCGAATGGGTGAACCTTCCAATGCTGAGGAGCAGTAAGCACAGTATTGCTTCTTCCAGGAACACCAGGAGTCTGCCACAGAGGCCCTGTCCTGTGATGGCACCTGGGGCCTAGGGCCAGAATTTGACCTGCCGCTCAGGGTGCACATTTTTTGACAGGAGCAATGCTTCCTGGATCCTTGTTTCCTTACCTTTATCTTTGACAATTCTGTATCTACATGCGTGTACACGTGCATGCATACTTACACATGCCATTCACACAAACACACAGGTAAGCACACACATATGGGTGGGGGCCTGATGGCCAGTACTGATGAAGGTGCTCGCCTGGTCTTCAGAGAAATGCAGAGGAAGGCAAGAGCCCACCCTGCGCCTCTGTGCTCAGAGGGGCTCCGCACTTGGTTAGCACCTGCGTCACCATCTTGAAGTGCCAGAAACGGAGGGAGAAAGGGGAGTTTTCCATGCCCTACAAAGCACAATGTTTATACTTCAACAAATTGTGAAGATTGGATGACAGAGTGTTCATACTGCTTCGCTGTGGAAGGCACATGAGCACTTGGTACTTGAGTCTGCTCTTAATTTATGTACACGCAGACTGCACTCCATACGCTCATGTGCACACAGAGTCAGTATGCACGCAAACACAGGGCACACATCATGCACACACACAGGGTACACATTGTGCAGGCACATGCACATCACTGCACATAGGAAAGGGCAGTTTTCCTCAACTTCCACCTGCTTTGGAGTGAGAAGGATTTGTCAAGCCAGAACTGTTTTCCCTTCTAAATACTCCCCTGAAAGAGGCATCAGGGACATGAGAGGAGAAATCCACATTTATTCTGGGCACAGGTCTCCTGCCCAGGTGACCACCTGCAGCATGACAGTACAGAGGCTTAAAATGTCAATGTGACTCTATGGGTACCGTCCATCTGGGCAGTCACAGGCCTCATTTGGAAATGGCAGAAGAGCTGTGCTTTTTGTCCCCAGATGCTTCCAGTGGCCATTAGGGCAGTTTTATCCTAGTCTGTCTGTCTTTCCAACTATCTACTATTTCACCCACCCACACTTAACAATTCCCATCCCATCCAGGGGCTCCTATTTCTTCTACCTCTCCATGGAAAGCCTCTTTTCCATGCCCCAGATTGAGACATAATTGTCTGCACCAACTTTAGGCACTCAAAAGAAAAATGCACTTTCTGGAAAAAAGGCCTTGGGGAATGTGGACAGCCCTCCAGCTTTCGGATGGTGACCCTTGGACTGGGTCTGCTTAGAGTCACCAACCTCGTAGTTGCCGTATAGATAGGTGACAGGAAATGGCAGGGATGGACTCTTGTGGCCTTTACATCTCTTGTTGCTGAACATGGCTATAAAATTACAGACTCTAAAAAAGAAATGCATAGTCCATGGAGATCTTGAGGTTTAAAGAAAAACAACAGTCAGGACCTGAGGTGGCCTTGCTAGAATGAGCTGTCTTACAGCAAACTCAGCCTCTGTTCTCTGGAGTTTCCTCTCTCCGTCCTTCTCTTAGCTAAACACTTCTTTTCCAGATTCCTCAGCTCTTCTGTCAGGCTGACTACTATTTTCCCACAGCATCAGAATGAACTATTTAAGTAAAAACACTTGAAAATGAGCATATCTTTTTTAAAAATTATACTTTTTATAAAAGCAAAATGTTAAATTTCTAGGTCCCCATTCTAAAAGAAATGGCAACATTCCTATCTTCAAGGACAAAGAACTGAGTCCAAGAAAACACTGTTAGACCTTGTTAGCAGAACCCTTTTGAGGTTTGACGCCTCCCCAGGTAATTCAGTCACATTGTCACGGTCACTCTTCTTTGTATGATCCAGTATATTGGTAACTGACTCAAACCGTTTTACTCAAAATTTGGTTCACAGCTTTCATAAGACTGCCTATTAAAAAATCTTAAAGTTTAACTTTATCCCACTTTGCCAGAAAAATAATTTGGATCCTATAGCTTTTTATAAACTGGTGAGTTTCCATGTTGTACTATCTCCTGCAAAGACTCTAAAAGCTATAAGATCTTTATGTGTATACATATGTTTTTGCACATACATGTGTATTATGTTGTATGTCATGTCTGCATAATAACATCTGCTGTAATCAGCCAGAAATCAACCTCAGAAATTTTAGTTTGATGGGTTTAAATATAGAACTCATATAAATATACAGTAATTAGACCAAACGTTACCTTTAGTTTATGTGACACAAATATTTGCTAAGTTGTTTCTAAAAGCTGATGATAAAAACAAGAAATGTCTTCAAAATTATCAACCTACACTTTTCCCTGGGTTTGCTAGTTTACTGGTTAGGCTTTTTGCATCCATATCATTTTTATTTATTGCTTTTAAATTCTTTTGATTGTCAGTCTGGTCAAATGAGTGACCTAACGGTGACCTGTGATTGATTCTGTTCTGATCAAGTGGTTTGAGCACTTTAATATCTCAACAAACTTCCCTCAAATCAAATTCTAAGTTAAGTCTCTTTAACCTAGAATTAACTCTGAAACTTTCCAGTTAGGCCCTTGTAAAGCCCCAAAAGATATATCTCTCGTCAAAATACTAAATGATTAAGCTTATTGGTAAATAGTATAAGAAACACTGTCAAATAATAAGTGATACTAGATCTTTAGTTTAACTTACGGGTATGTTATTAATACAAATGTTTCAAAAATTATATAAATTTATAGAAATTGATAAATTGTCAATAATTCTGGTTGCTATCTTAAAATACTATATGCAGTAGATATAGCTAAGTTTCCTTTTTGACTAATTTTTAAGCATGGCTATTCTAATTTTTTATAACTTATTGTTTGGGGTTCTTCTATAAAAATATTTACAATCAGTTTCATGAAAAAAACTCCAACACGTTCTCTCAAATACAGGCTTCTGGCAGCTATAACAACATGGTGGGCTTTGCCCCTGTGGCATGGCTACTCTGATTTGTCCTGTCGTCCTGTGATTGTCTCAGTTCAAGTTGGTGCTGCATGATCCTTGTATAGGCGGTTTCCCAGATTGTCGTTGGAAGCTCAAGTTGGGTGCTGGGTTAGACCCTCTCCTCTCAAGGGGCAGCCCCTTCTGCGCAAATCCATGCTGAGACGCCACTCTCTGCACTTCATGTGCGTGCAACAGAAGAGCCCTGTCCTGATTAAAGTTCCAAGTGAGGGGTTAGTGTTGGCCCTCTGGGTGGATCTGATTCAAGTAGCTGACCTGGTGCTTGCCATCAGGGCATGGTCACAGGGGACATACAGGGAAAGAGTCTTTCTGTCTTCTTTTGCTTATAGCAAAACTGGCAAGAGGAAAAAATAGTCTTTAGGACAGACCTGTGTGTGTGTCTGTGGTACATGTATTGGATTATGTCCATTTTATACATGTATATGCATATATATACATATACATTTCTTTACATGTTTGTGTTTATACAGATTTTATATAATTTCTATACTTTATTTTTATGTTTATGTACATTTACAACAATGGCTTCTTTTCCTCTTACATAAAGAAACTTTTAGCAGAGAGCACTAAAAGACTTTGATGTATTATACATGTATGTATTTTTTTACTTTTTACTTTTACAGGTTGATGTGTAAGTTCCTATATGTTACATATTTCTTTATGTATTTAAGTAATTCACATTTATGTGTAAGCATATATTTGTTTCTAGATTTATCTTTACTTGCTCCCTACATATGTGGAAACTCCAGACTCAGAGATTGTGCCACACTGAAAAGAGCAATGACTCTGACACCCTCAGATGACCCCTAATTGCTCTTGTCTGCTGGGAAGACCCAACTGTGTTGGACTGTCTGTGTTAAGGTCAACAACTCCTAATTGCTCTTGTCTTCTGGAAAGACCCAACTGTGTGTTGGACTGTCTCTGTCATGGCCACCTTTTTCTTAGAGTTAGGGAGAAGTAGAACTCCTGCTGTAGGAGAAAACACAGAAGACTGGACCTTTTGGGGTGAAGAGGGGTGCCTAAAGCCTATGGGACTAGGAACTATCAATCTTCCCTGCAAGTCTCTTGTGGCTGTGCCTCCATAGACTCTAAGAACAGAAGAGACAGGGCTTTTTATGTGCCCTACATTCTCATCCCAGCCTTTGGACTCAAGTCCTCCTGAAAGTCTGATAGCCCTCTCATCCCAAGGCCAGATGGCCCATCCATGTTTTCAGGGCTCCAAGGAGCTGCCTGAGTTTCACATGTGTGGTTCAAATGTGACTTGTTGGAGCCACCTCCTGGCATCAGCTAGGCACTAGTTTCAAGATGAGCATCATCTGGAAAACTTCTTCTCTGCCCTCCCCTATTGAGAGCTACAGCCTGATAGAAAGTACTTATCTTGATTTAAAGGTTCAGGACAGGTACACAGTTTTCTCCTGGAGGATGTTGTCATTTTGACTGGTTCTGGATATGATAGCTATATTTATTTTTACATATTTGTATACATATTGTCAACCTAAAATAATCAAATAGATGTTGAACTAATTTTAAAGAGCAAATGTTGAGGGTACCCTGGCTGGGATACACCTCCAAGAGGTTTTGGGAAATGTTCTAAAGTCAAAATGTTTAGGTCATACTTAATTGCATAGGCTGAAAACAAGGAAATTTAGTAGAATTATACAATTTTCCGTACAAGACAAGTTTCTGAGTTAAAACATTTATTTAAATACAGTTGTTTCTTTTTTCCTTATAGCATTTTTATTCCAATTTAAAAGAACATATTTAACATTCCATATTAGAGTGTAATAGTCATGGAATCTTAGTATAAAAAGGAAGTTAATGAAGATAATAGTTGAGGGGGAAGGGTCTTAGTCTTTTACAACATTTATAAAACAATGTAGGTAAAGAAAAAGGCTAATCTATAGTCAGAGAAATGAAGGTCACAATTGCCTGGATTACAGCAGCCTATGATATGACTTGGGTTCCATAATCGCATCCCTGTGAGGTTCAAAATAAAGTTCCAACAGTTTTGATTTTGAATTGCTTATTTTCATGTGTCTCCCTTCAAGATCTTTTGAAGAAAGTATCATGATGAATTCAATAGCTTTGACTTCTTCTATGTTCAGAAATTTTGGTCTCATTTTGTTCAAAAGGTCTTTTTCTAGGATGTCATATCACAAGTAGTGAAGGTGTAAAATTTAACAGCACCAAAAGCCAAATTGGGATGTTATCACAGGGTAGCAAAAATGAGACCTGAAAACCACTGATTAAATCATCTCTTGATTTCAGAATACCATGATTTTTAGTTTGGGGGAGAGAAGTAAAACAAAAGATACTTAGTAGAAATACAGTGTGCATAAGGATTATGTTCAAAAAGAAAATTTTTGAAATCGTATTTCATTGAAAAATCTACTAAAAGACAGCATGAAGAAAATTCAAAACATGGTCTCTCTCTCTCTTTTTTTTTTTTTTAGAGACAGAGTCTCACTTTATCACTCTTGGTAGAGTGCTGTAACGTCACAGCTCACAGCAACCTCCAGTTCTTGGGCTTAGGTGATTCTCTTGCCTCAGCCTTCCAAGTAACTAGGACTATAGGCACCCACCAGGATGCCCGTCTATTTTGTTGTTGTTGTTGCAATTTGGCAGGGGCCAGGTTCAAACCCACCACCCTCGGTATATGGGGCTAGCACTCTACTTACTGAGCCACAGGCACCGCTGAAAACATAGTCTTTCTTTAGAGACCAGTAGTAAACGGGAAATAATTTATAATGTATTCCAAATTGTAGACAAGTTAAAAAAAAAAACAAGAAAAACAAAACAAAAACAATGGTCTGGGCTAGAATCTAATAACAGGTATGGTATAGTTTTTCTCTGAAACAGTTTCTCTCTTTTAAGTTCCCCATTTTTTACTAAAGATAAACTCTTTTTAAGCTAGTCAACAAAGATAAATTTTAACAGGACCAGTTTACTTGTAAAATAAGTTTTAGTATTTTATTTGTGTTGCTTATTTGTCTAAAGTACAAGTATACTGAATGGTCATATAGACTCTTTTAAGTTGGCTAGGCTAGGACCTTCATAAGGAATTTTTGGGTTAGACTTTAAAATCCTTGAGGTTAAGAAGCCAACCCAAGGATCTGCCCTCAGACTATGCCTAGAATGCACACATGAATTGAATGAATATCTCTTGCCTTAAGGACCCCAAATATCTTGATTTTCCTCAGCCTGTCAGAAAATGACATTCTTTACTTACTAAAAAGGTCAGGAATCTTATAAAAGCAGCATATAAATGGGGTATCAGGCCAATTGTTCTGAGGAGATTTTATTGGCTCTGTAAACTCAAACTCAGTTCCCCTAAGCAGGTTGGATGTATCTGAAAGTGCATCATGCCAGCCAAAGCCTGGGTGAAATAACCAGTGTGTCCAAGAGTGTTGTGTTAAAAAAAGAAAACATGGCAAGATGGCAGACTAGAGACATCTCTTTAGCTGCCACTCATGGTGAGATCAGGGAGGGAAACTACAGCCACTTATGGATGGGGTGCCTTGCTAAGAAACATCACTTCAGGGGCACAGAGAAACAGCAGGGGACTCCAGGAAGCAACAAGGAGGTCAGGGGCAGTGGAAGACTGGCAGCAAGAAGGCAAGTGCTTGGGTGGTGGCAAGGCCAGCTGGCCCTTTGGGCAATGGGGTAGGAGAGAAAGAAGGCCTGTTCTACAGTTTTTTGTGGAGTTAGATAGCTCCTCGCCAGAGCTATCTTGGGAGGGCTGAAGAGAGTGAGTGATCTTGAAAAGCACCCAGTGGCTGGTATTGAGCCACCACAGAGGATAGAATTCTCATCATTTGGCTGCTAGCAGGGTGCCACCATTGTGGGAGGGCTCCCTGGGAGGAATAGCAAGGCCAATCCTGGTACACCTGCCAAGCTGGGCAGCCATCCTTGGTGATACTTGGACAGAACCTACTCCCCCAGAAAAGCCAATTTGTGTCCAAAGGGCACTGTTTGGAAAGGTCAGGAATGTTTTTTAAATAGGCTGAGGAGAGCTTCAGGCTCCCAACCCTGCAGGGATTGAGGGCAAATAAATCAGAAAGATGGCAGTAGACCACTTTGGCAGCTAGATAGTGACTTCTGGCCCCCATCTTATAAAGCAGAATCAGCAGCATGATTAACGACTCCCACCACTAAAATGCTCAGGAGGAGAATCTGTGCCTTCCCACTATAATACCACCATGGCTCAACCTCGGAGGGTCCCCAGGTGGACAGCCCAGGTCAAAAGTTCATATCAGATTATCCCAGGAAGTACAAACACTGCTCACCTGAAAGAGTTCAAAGGGTGGTAAAGCAGTCAGGAAGCAGAAATCTGTAAGCAGATTCATCTGTGCAATCCCAAGGGGCTGGAGTAGGGTCCTCTTTGGTGGGCATGAGAGTCAGGAAAGATTCCCCCCAAAGTCAGAACTGGAGGTCACAGCCTCTGTGCCCACCACTATTTTAGCCTGCAACACTGACTCAGCATCACCATTTTCCACGTGCTCCACTGTTTCTGTGCTGCTGCTTGGCAGCCCACCCAATCTATATATATTTATTAAGCACAGTTGTTCTAGGGTCACATGTACGTCCTTTATATCTTTGTATCATTTCTGCTTAGAGTATACAAAGGGTCTTAATTAAAACAAATGTGGTGGACATGCCCTAGAATATAGCCCTTGGGATCTCTGCCTCTTAGGTTCTTACCTTGTATAATCTTCTTCCGTGGAGTGTGACTTACCTCTAGCTATTAGAATTTTGCAGATGTAATTAAGGTCCCAAACAAGTTAATTTTTAATTGAACCCAAAATGAGTTTGTCCTGATTTAGGCCCTGAGGTGGCAGACTTGCCTTGCTGGCATGATGGAGTGAACAGCCTCTGATGAGAATGTCCACGTGGCACAGACTGTGCCTGGCCTCAGGGAACTGGGAACTATGCACGCCCTTGAGTGAGAGAAGCCAGCCATGAGTCATCAAATAGCTGGGACCTCAAATTGAAAAATTCAGGAAAAAAATCTATACCTATGTTTTTTTTATCTAGAAAGAGAACAGGAGGAGCGGGAAAAATACTAAAACAAATGTAGTAAAATGTTAATGTTTGAGTAATGGAATCCAAGAATTCTTTGTGCTTTGTAAGTTTTCAATAGATCTGAAATTATTAAACTAGAACATTTCTAAAAAGAAAATTTTAAATCTTAACAAATTATAATCCGTTGACTAAATAAAACCATGAATCCATGTTATTAAATTGAAAGGTTTTTTTTATTTCAGGTTAATTTGAGGTTACAAAAAATTAGGTTACAATATCTGCATTTGTTAGGTGTAGTCTTTGTTGAGACTTCAAATAAATTGAAGGTTTGATGAAGAACAGAGATATTTAAATTGTCTCAAATTACTTCCCAGAAAATACTAATTAATTACAAGGTGAAAAAGTAACTGTACGGGGAAAAAAACAGCAGATACCACTATTAGTGATCAATGCTATCATCATCAGTAACAAGACAGATTAGATTGTAGGTCACATGCTAGGATGCAAAGAGAAGACCACAGAATCACTTCTGTGAACACGTGATCTAATCATAATGAACCATCAGAAAACTCAATGCAGGGACATTCTGTATTACTGGACTTTATTCTCAAAAGATTCAAAATCATGAAGGTCAAGGAAAGACTGTGGAACTGGGCCAGACTGAAAGAGTTTGGGAGACATTAGAAGTAAATGCTTCCATGGATATGAATGGGATCTGTGCATTGTGAAGGACACTTTGGATAAGTAATAAAACTTGAAAAGAGGGCAGTGCCTGTAGCTCAGTGGTGCCAGCCACATACATCCAGGCTGGCGGGTTTGAATACCAGGCCTGCTAAACAACAACAACTTCAACAACAACAAAAAAATAGCCAGGCTATTTTAGCCATTGTAGTGGGTGCCTATAGTCCCACTTACTTGGGAAGCTGAGGCAAGAGAATCGCTTAAGCCCAAGAATTTGAGCTGTGACACCATGACACTCTACTGAGGGCAACACAGTGAGACTCAGTCACAAAAAAAAAAAAAAAAAACTTGAAAGGAATCTGAGAAGTAAATGCTAGGATGTATAAATGTTAACATTCTGATCCTGAAAGTTGTATTGCAGTTGTGGTGTATTGTATGTAAAATGTCCTGACTTGTAGAAATACCCACTAACAGAATCCGGGTGATGGCATAATGCCAGCAATTTACTCTCAAATGTTTCATGGGAAATGTTCTTTATATTAAGACTTAGAACTTTAAGTTTCCAAAAGTTAATCAAAAATAAATTAATAAATGAACAAACAGAAAATGTGAAAAACCTTAGGCAAATTTTATTTCTCCAGGAAGAAAATGCCATATAAATCAGTGCTTAAAATTAAAACTGTGTAAGTCTGACAGCACTATAACAATCATAAATACCTCCACACAGTGACAATGACCACAGGATCAGCACACAAAATTATATCTGTCTAAATCTATCATTATGTATGGTGATAAAAACTGTAAAATACAAATAAGCCATCCATTAACTCCACTAAAGTATTCGTGAAAAGCTGGTTGTCCAGCTAACATTCTGGCAATCTAAGGATGTAAAACTGGTGCACGGCTGTGAGATCTGCTTAAAAGTCTTTCAGATCATACAGTTTTTTAAAAAAGAAATCAGTACATATTGTCATGATGCTTTCCAAAGAGTATCTTCATTTAGATTCAACTTATCAGTGGATCTTAGAGGAGAAGCTCTTCTGGAGGAGAGTCCAGAGTCCAGGTTAACAGCACCTAGAAAGAAGAAGGAAGAATTATATATAATCTTTACCTAAAAGATTTCATAGCAACTAAGTGTAAGTTAGTAAAAAAGAGTTGAGAACTAAAAATGAAAAATATATATCTACAATACAAAATTATTGTATAAATTGCCCACAATTTTGCACATTGAATTAGTTATCACTGTGGTCAAGCCAACAGAGCTTCTGGTTTTCTCAGTCTTCACTTATCCAAAAACCAAGTGCAAATGTACTATGATAAGCACTGGTATTACCAGGTGAAGAGGATACAGCCCATGTATGATTGCCCTCAGCAGTCATATACTATAATATGAAAAACAAACAAACAGGCTTATATAAGCCAGGGCACTATTGGGACTCCCAGAAGGGCCATCTGTCCAAGGGTTGTGTCAATACTGTAGACATTTTGGTGGAGGTGATAGCTGCAGGACAAGGAAAAAGTGTGCCACATACAAGAAGCAAATTCGGAGAGCTGGAGGTGAGGAAGAATATTGTGGAATGCCAAGTATTCTACTTTGGTGAGATCCTAGAGCAAGGGGGCAGAGTAGGGTAAACGGCAAGAGAGAAGGCTGAATAAATTAACAATAACCACATTGATATGGGTGTGTTTTTTTTCATGCTGAAGAATATGGAACTTTTTCTGAAGGCAAAAGTGCACCAAGAACAAGATAAATGACTTATTTAAAATGTCACCTGTCAAGTGACTACTTATGAACAATAACTGCTTGGCTAAGTGTTACGTGGTGAGACTGGAGTCTTTGGGACTTTTTCTAGGATGAGTTCACGAACTTAACTGTCATGCTTCCTACAATAACAGCTCTGATGGCCATTTCAGAGAAACAATTTCAAAACTGCTTTGAAGGATAAACTAGCTATTGGTGTTGGTGCATAGCTTCCCAAGGGGAGTACTTCAAAGGTGACAATAGAATTATTCAGCAATGAGGGCATTAGCATTTTTTTCTAGAATGAGTTTGTGAACTTAATTGTCAGACATCACATATACATGGTAGTACCTCCATAGCTGACTACCTCCCTTCACTAACTACCTCCTTAAGTTGACCTAATTTTCATAAACCAGACATGTACGACATGTGTGTGTCAATACAGAAGGCCTGGTTCATTATGTTAACCTCCTCTGTATGTTGACTGCTTTATTACAGTCTCCTGGAGTGGTCAACTTAGAGGTTGAGGTTCTACTCTCTATATTCCTAGGGGAATTTCTAAAAAATAAGTAATTCAAATGAAGTAAGGAAGGAAAGAAATGTCTACCAATGATGTGCTGCCTCCTGGGAAGTAGAGAATCTTAGTAAGATTCTCAAGAATGCCACTAGAAATTTGTGTATTTAAAGGGCTAGTAATTGAAAATGATGAACGTTAGTTTGCTTGACTATAATAGCCATTTTACTCTATATAAATATATCAAAACATGGTGTCATATTCCTTCAATACATATAATAGATTATCATTTTAAAAAGGCATATAATTTAATTTAGGAAACCAATATAAAGACGATAATTCACTGAGTGCCAGAATGTGCCAAGAGTAGTCATAGAATTAGACTCATCCCAAAATTAGTTAAACTCATTAATATTTCTATTTAGGGAAATGGCAGTAAATAATTTTACAACAATATCACTGTCTAAATTATAAAGCTTGAAAAATACTTAGTGGAAACATTAAGGTCAGGTTAACTACATGAGAATATTAAGGGGAAACAAAGCCATATAAAATCAAAAAAGAGGGGGGATTCTGGGAAGATCGCCGACTGATAGCAACCCTGGTCAGAGGCTCCTGAGCAAAGGAAGAAAAACTGGTTGGAATCAGAATCTATGAAGCCAAAGACAGGGAGCTGAGCCCAGAAAGAAGTTCGGCAAGCTATAAATTCAAGGAAGATCACTTAAGAACATAAAACACAGGTACAAAGGGGGCCCCAGAACTGCTTGCTAGAGCCTCTTGCCT